>PQWD01000996.1:8143-59153 GCA_019425675.1 Leucinodes orbonalis
GATGAGAAGTAAAATGCCGTAGCTGAGATTTTGGGTTGTTTTCTTGGATAATAATCAATTCATTCAGCAAATAAATATAATTAACAAAAGTCTTAATAGAGGTTTTTGTAACAAACAAACACATGCACACTATCACATTAATAATGCGAAAGTTTGTGAGTGTATTTTTGTAACACGTCTAAATGGTTTTTAAAGAGATTTCAATAAAATTTACTAAAGAGTTAGCTATCACTCTGAAATAACACATGGGTTAGAATTTCCTCACGAGAATGTCTTAGAACACGGACAACACCGCTACAGCTAGCATTATTATAACAGCTAAAACATACTTTATCAACATAACGATTACTTAGAAATATAATAGCATTATACGACTTTTACGATCAAGATCATTTTTAGTAACCGTGACTATAATATGGTGATTCTGGACAAGCCTTGTTGGTCGCCTTTGATTCCCGGACCCAGTCATCATGCCTATTCTTATATGCCTACTTATGGATTGGGCAAACAACAGATAAATAAATTGTCAATGAAAATAAAATATGTACGGAAAAGTGAAAATTTCAACGTCGACGTATAGGCAGCCGTAAAAATGCGACAGCAAAAAATGGCATTTTGTGAATGAGAAAATGCTTCTTTAATTTGATGAATATTCTCACTAAGATCAATTATTAATGTAAAAACTTAAATATACTTAATCAGTTACTGTTAACTGTAGTTTAATCGAAGCTCAATTGTGGTAGGCAACTAAAGCACTATTACATTATGCGATCTACAGCGTGTGATGTGCAGACTGTATGCACATCACAGACAAGCTCTCATTACACTGTGCGACACATCGTACAGTGGTGCCAACTTAGCTACTACAATATACAATATACTGCCAATATAGCTAGACATTATAACTTGGTAGATTCTTTATTGACAAAAGACTACTCGCCTCGGCATTTCGATATCATTTATTTTCGTGTAAAAAACGCTTTGATCATCCGTCCGGCCCGGTCCGGCCGGTCTGATTAGCAAAGCACCTGTCTGTGCGATCTACAGGGACCATGCAGATTGCAGAAAGAATAATGTAATTGCTGCTTATAGCAAAAACAAAACAGCGACTAAAATATGTTGCTATGTCCAATTGGTTTCTATCTGTAGTAAAAATTCCCTCTTGGCATCACTAGTACTTATGTCTGTAGTTTATGGTCCAATTTGACAATTGTTTCTTTGTGTTTATTTTACAAAAACTGAAGGAAAAATTGAAATAATGTGAGTATTACTTTCTAATTTCTTATCTTTTTATCCATGTTCTGTGTATTCCAATTATTGTTTTATTCTTAGCATCCAGAGTTCTTCTTTAAAATCTAAAACTTGAAACTCATCGTCAAACTGTCAAAATATCTTATCTTTTTTTTAATAGTTCGTGAATCACCGATAAGGCGCTAGTATCGTTACTTATTTTGATCACGTGACAATTGAACCGCCAAAATAAATTGTCAACTGTCACCTTTTCGCGGATACCGCAAATTTGTCCCGCATAAAATCGTGAAAAAATTGTTTTATTACCATTGGATTATTAACGAAATCGCTACTTTATTACCAAGCGGGTGTTTTTAGTGTATAGAAACCAAAACTACTTGTTAAAATACATAAAACAATGCTAAAGTGCACATAACCAATGTCGTTGTCCTCGACAATCCTAGCCGTTTCTGAATCCATTTCAATTCGAATCACCTTCGAATGCATTGAGGAATTAAAGAGGATTTGGAATGGAAAATACACCGTAGAGTGTCGTACATATATTTCGAAAATCCGAAAACACATTGGTACTCGGCGGGATTTGAACCTCATACTCCTCCACACCACTGAGCCACCGACGTATATTTATTGTTTATCTAAGTATATGTGCAAGTTAAGCAGCTATCCAATAGGTCAGACATCAGATGGGTGACCTAGAAGGAAGTGACCTAGAAGTACTGTCCAGTACTTCGTGCTAGCGCAGGCACCTGTTGTTCCTGGCATCTTAGAATGCTAGGTTTTCAAAACCAAACTCAAAGTTAAAGAAAGCTTATTCGAGTACACCTAATGATTTAAACCTAGACGTACTAAGGTGTTTTGAGAATAGGCAGCAGAAGCGGAAGGCAACAGTTCCCACCACAGACATCCGAATATACAATTAGACTGGACGAGCCGCCAAGTTTATAGGCAGTCACAGTGTCACAATTTCTTTTCGGTTCTTACCTGTGAAAAGTTATTCTATTACATGGTAAATTTACTGATTCATTGCGATGATGGCATGTTACAATTGCACAGGATGGCATTTTGGAAAAATACGGTAATTTCTTCTAATATTCGTCCGTCTTGACTCGTCTCACAGAGCGTAAACTGGCAGCCAGTGTATGCTCGTTGAGCTTACATTTGTCGCACTTTAAACGCGGCTCGCCCCATCTCTTGCATTGGGAAATCTGTGGCCCACCAATGAGCCACCCACGCTCAAGTTCCTTCACAATGTTAGTAATTTTCAAGGTGTTTTTCCTGGAACCTCTTGGTGGAATTGGTAGGGATGAGATTATGTTCTATGTTCTATTTTATGTTCTTATTGTTATGATCATGTCCTGACGTCAACTATTCCGCAATGCTTAAAGACGAAGTCTTTGAGCAATGCGTCCTACCCGTGCTAACATACGCAGCTGAGACATGGACACTGACTGCGGGATTGGTTCACAAGTTCAAAGTCACTCAACGTGCAAGGGAGCGAGCTATGCATGGAGTCTCTCTTAGGGATAAGATCAGAAATGATTTAATCCGTAAGAGAACTAAAGTTACCGACATAGCCTACCGGATCAGCAAGTTGAAGTGGCAGTGGGCTGGTCACGTATGTCGCAGAACCGATGGCCGTTGGAGCAGACGAGTTCGGGAGTGGAGACCGCGTCTTGGCAAGCGAAGTGAAGGACGCCCTCCGGCCCGATGGACCGACGACTTGCGGAAGGTCGCTGGTGGGAGCTGGATGGGAAAAGCGGAGGACCGGGATATCTGGCGCAAAATGGAGGAGACCTATGTCCAGCAGTGGACTGCGATAGGTTGAAGAGAGAGATTATGTTAGGTGCGCTTCGAAGCTTCATTAATGTACCTCGTGATCGTGTGCTGATGTGGTGACCGCTTTATCTTGGACACCGTTAGCAGCAACATACGGAAGTTTCGTAGATTTCATCGAGTCGTCTTCACTGCCCATATTTTCTATAATGGTGTGAAACATTTTGCTGAAACCGATTATTTTAGTAGAGAATTAATCAGGCTCACTGATGTACCTTCACAGTACCTATTTGCGTAACGTCGTGTGCCGAGCCGCTTTTCTCCCCAAACATATGTTAGGCTACCAGTTCGGGGACTCCCTTAGGCTCGTTGTGTAAATGTGTACGGCTGAGTGCCAAGCCACGCGCCCGGAGAAGCTGTAAAGGCCATCTGCGGCCAACAGCAGTAGTCAGATCGAAAAAAAGGTGTACCTTCACATCAAACTATTTTGCAGACCGCTGCTGGAATAAACTAGGTGGTAGACTCGGTACTGAGTCGTCTAGTACCAGCAGTGACATATCGTTCCGTAAAGCAGAAGTATTCTGCACTTCTGTGTTTCGGGATGAGGGCACTTTAGCTAAAGTATGATTTTTCATTCTAGTCAGTAAAATGACAAGTGGTACTGTCACTGATACAAAAAAGGGTGACCCGCTACAATAGTGATGTCCGACAATCAATAGACTCAGACATTTAATCATGCATTATTAAGCTCAAACCGGTTTTTCTTCGATCACCTGTGTTGTAGACACACCTTTTAAAATTTCCTTAAAAAGCTTCATAGCGCTAGGACCCCACGAACAAAGTGTCTGGATCCTATATATAAAGTGGCTACCACTCTATATATGCAAATAAACAGTGCATACCTGTGCTTCCATATAACCCGGAAAATTACCAACGTATTAAGTGATTCCCACTTATTCACCCATTTTCCTCTATAGATTTGAAACCATAGGCGATCTGTCATCGACAGCATTCAATTTGACAAATAAATATCCAGTGACATTCACACTGTACCATCTAGTCCCAAGTTAAGCGTGAAGCTTGTGTTACGGATACTAAACAACTGATAAACATACTTATATATTTTTTATTAAATACCTACATATTATACATAGAAAACACCAGACCAATACAACAGACATGTTCATGCACACAAATGTTTGTACTGCCCGGGGATCGAACCGGAACCTTGGTGTTGTAGACGTTGTAGTCGACGTCTCAACCGCTAAACCAAATGGGTCGTCATTTGTAACAACGAAAGCAAAAAATTTTTTTTTATTTTTGTTTTTGTGATTAGTGTCACTCACTTTGCATACCCTACTCATAATCTCTGTGCACGCCACTATCTCGATATCTATCGGGCCTGACTTAGAAGCAGTCTTACCCGGCATATTCAAAGCCCAAATCCTTGAACATATTTCTCTCTGGGACTGTCAGTTCACTGGACAACTTGTAGTAAGAGTCCAAAGCTCGATTCCGGTTTGGTTTTCCGTCCTATTATTTTGGGTTGGCGGAGATGCAATGGGTTCAATGGATCCTTTTTTATTTGGAAGTGGTCGAATTGCTGTCTCATTATCCTGAGAAAAGTGCCATGAGAGTCTTAGGGAAGTCACTAGTGGTAAACTCGGTACTGAGTCGTCTACTTAGGTACCTCCAGTACCAGATATTCTTGCGTAAAATAGAAGTGTTTTACACTTCTGTGATTCAGGATGAGGCACTGTAGCTAGTGCAATTACCGAGTATACGATACCTAACATCTGTTGTCTCGGGTGTGAACGCATGGACGGTGGAGAATAATAACTGTCTATCAGTTGTTGTTCTCCATCAAAGCCGCTCTGTCATAGTCAGGCGTATCACTTACCATCAGGTGAGCGTCTTCACCGTTCTGTACTCTTATAAGTTAAGCAACTATCGTAATTCATTGGATGGATGACGAAAAAATATCTTCAATTACTCTGTGCTTCGAAAGTCCTACTATGCTAAGGTCTCTCTCCTTTGGTCCCGAATTCTATTTTAAGATGGTAGTTCTTTCAGAACACTTAACTTTCAATAGGTATAGTACGCTACAATTCGAGATGGCAATCGGGGCATGAGGCGCGGGGGGAGGGATACCCCGCACACCGCACGTCCCCCGCGCTCGCCTTAGTATTAGTGCTGCACGAGAACATATCGACTGCGTTTATCGAGTTTGATCTCGCTTACGGTGTTGTTTGTTGAGATCTAAAATAACTTCGGTAGCTCCCTCGTCACATTTTATATTTTCTTCCTAGCTCACTTCTAATCTACATGAAAATTAAATAAATATTTCTTGTTTGGCAATCAACAATATTAATTTTAGTGTGCATAAGTGTTTTTACCACAATAACCTAAAATGAATAAACATGATACATTTTTATTTTAATAAACCTATTTTAATCAATAAGTGTTACTCTTATTTTGTTGCATGGAAAAAAATACGATAGTTATCTCAATTTACCACATTGAAGTAATTATAATATTTTCTCAAATAACTATAGTATTTTCTCAAATAAAAGTAACATTAGTAATATGCCAAAAAAGTCCAGTTCAAAACAATCCAGCTGTTTCAAAGATCACCAGGAACAAAGAGACCAATATTTAAAAAAAAATTTTGGCATATTCCTATGCATGAAGAAATAAATTGTTATTTAAAAACTCCAATTTTGTTTATATGTAATAAAAATAATAATAAATATCCAGTGACATTCACACAGCGCATCTAGCCCAAGTTAGGCGTGAAGCCTGTATTCTGGGGTACTAAACAACGGATAAACATACTTATACATTTTTTTTGTAAATACATACATATTATACATAGAAAACACCCAGACTAGAATAGATGACAGTTCGTCCGTATATTTTCATACATCCATGGACCATACCTTGCTATGTCACCCGGCGGCGTAGAATCGTCTGTATCCAATTGACAGATCTCAATAACACGGTCCTTCAGTTTGTCATAATAAAACAGTGTTTGTATGGATACATCATTCATTTGCGCAAAAAGATCTGATAGCTGCGGACATAAAAGTGTATTACGTTTTGCACAGAACAAAGGTTTCCAGCGCTTAATAGATTAAGCCCTACATACCTATATATACTTTACATCAGTGGCGTGCACTTCATATATGCAAATAAGCAGTGCATACCCTGTGCGTCCATACAACGCGGCAAATCGCCAAGATATTCAACGAATCCACTTATTCGCCGATTTCCCTTTACATATTTGAAACCATATGCTATCAACTGTCATCAACAGCACTTAATTTGACAAAAATGAAAATTATTTATTGTTTTTACGATTTATGTCACTCGTTTTGCTTACCCTGCTCATAATCTCTGCGCACGCCACTGCTTTACATCAATGTTGATGCAAAGCGCTCGATAGTCTGACTATCGATAGTACATCGATAGTTGGACAAAAGCTATTACTTGAAGCACTGCGCAGCAGTTGAATGGTTTAGAACTCACTCTTTTTTAAAGTTTATATTTATATTTCAACATTAAGTGTAATGTTATCGTCAAAAATGTATCTTTCCTTGTTTGCAAATCAGTGCTCACTGTTTGTGTATCTGCACTCATGTGTTTTATGTGAACTACTTTGTTAATAAAATGTTCCTACTATTATGTAACGATTGCTCAGTATTGTCATCATTTCATCTTTTGTGTACAATTTGTGTAGAATCAGTGTGTCTTAAGTAGTTGTTGCCACTCTTTATTCACTATGTATTTATTAATCTGTGGTAAATGCTGGTGTAGAAATAGCACTTTTTTCATGTTATTTGTAAGCAAATTGTTCTACATTGTTTTTACACAATTAAAAAAAAGCAATAGTATCTATCGGCCTATCGATAGTATACATACAATCGTAGCTCAATAAAAACTTATTGATAGTACCAATACTATCTCATCATCATCAGCTCATTAAACGTCCCCACCGAGAGGCACGAGCCTACCCGTATAGGGTGATTAGGCCTTAGTCGTCCACGCGGGCCCAGTGCGGATTGGACGACTTCACACACAACCTTCGAATCTCTTCGCAGGCATGCATGAAGGTTTCCTCACGATGTTTTCCTTCACCGTAAAGAGCGTCGGATAACGTACATATATTTTCGAAAATTCGAAAATACATTGGTACGAGTTGGGATTTGAACCTCTGCCCTCCCGGTAGGAAGGCGACAGTCCACACCATTTAGCCACCGACGCTCTATAGTATTACTATCTATAGTATGCTAAATTACACTAACAGTTTACATCGATAGCTTGGCACTATCGATAGTTAACCTTTTATCAAGAGCATTGCCACGATCGATGCTATCGATAGTTGGTGTAATTAACAGAGCCCATACTATAAAATAAATAAAATAAAAATTAATTTATTTCTCACCACAAATGACATCATACAAATATACAAATCGAATAAAAATAAAAATTTTGTTGGGTTTCTTTAGTCATTCGTGGAATACTGGTGCCCGTTTAGGTTCTAGGACCTGTATTACGGGTCACCAGGCCACCCCGATTACAAAAATACAGTAAAAAGCTAAACATATAAACATGATTTCCAAGGTTTGTATCAAGCAAACAAAACTAATTACGAGAGAGACCTAGAGTTTAAAGGGAATAGAATAAGTAAGTATGTGTAGTGTTATTTGTAGTGTGTAATGTGATTGTGTTATATGTTATTGTGTGAAAAGGTAAGTGTATATGTTTTATATGTTCACTAGCAAACCCGGCGAACTCCGTTTCGCCACCAGATGGCTTCGTTTTATGTAACATTTCGTTTGGTGATCAAAAGATGCCATCTACTTAAAATATTGGTTTGTAGTACATGCTATGTATCAGAGATGTCGCTGTATGAGAAAAAATATTTTTCCGCTTTTCTGTTGAATTTTTTCCCGAATTTATTTGCTATAAACCTCACGGATCCCGAGACCTTTCCAACGAATGCAAAACCGTGGAAATCGGTTCGTGCGTTCTGGAGTTATAGCGTCAGGAAGGAAAGCCCGACTTATTTTTATATAGTAGATAACTTTTTTATTTGCACACACACTTTTATATGTCCTAGTCTTCAGTAAACTATTGTAAACTCGGTTGAATTTCTGTGTATGGATTACTGTCTTGACGTTTGTATAATAAAAACCATCAATATGTAATACTAATGGCAGTAATCTGTTTGTGTACCATAAATAAATAGATAGTAACGATACTATCGAGTCATTTCAATATTGAGCTACGATACTAACGATAGTATTGCAGTGTTTAAATACTATTGCACTAAACTAAACCATCGATAGCTGAACTAAATATAATAATAATAAATAAACCTTTATTCATCATCATAATCAGTTCATTAAACGTCCCCACCGAGGGGCACGAGTCAACCCGTGTAGGGTTTATTAGGCCTTAGTCGTCCACGCAAGCCCAGTCCGGATTGGACGACTTCACGCACAACCTTTGAATCTCTTCGTAGGCGTGCAATAAGGTTTCCTCACGATGTTTTCCTTCACCGTAAGAGCGTCGGATAACGTACATATATTTTCGAAAATTCGAAAACACATTGGTGCGTCTCAGGATTTGAACCTCAGCCCTCCCGGTAGGAAGGCGACAGTCCACACCATTCAGCCACCGTCACTCTAAATCTTTATTAAGTAAAGACATTTACATGTTAACGCTTACCATTAGTCCCTAAACTAGGGCAGCCTGTATTTTAGGGACTAGAAATTGAGGATAGGCCTATCGATAATATAGATGATTTTTGAGGTCAATTATCGATAGTCCAACTATTGATACTTTGGCAACACTACTTCACATAATTAAGATTACCTTGTCTTTTAAAATCTTTATATACTCTGGTGACCTTCTAAATCGTGTGACTACTGAATTAATATTTTCTCCGTAAAGCTTCCTCGACTCCTCTTCTATGTCATATCTTCTGCAATCTCCTACTTTCAGAACTGAAAGAATGTAAGAAAGAAAAAATATTTATTTGGTCCAAATTAATCCACCTACACGTTAATCGTTAAATAAATAAATATCCACTGACATTCACACAGCGCCATCTAGCCCCAAGTTAAGGGTGAAGCCTGTATTATGGGTACTAAACAACGGATAAACATACTTATATACTTTTTTTTATTTTGTAAATACATTTTATTTTGTAAATACATACATATTATACATAGAAAACACCCAGACCATTACAAACAGACATGTTCATGCACACAAATGTTTGTACTGCCCGGGGATCGAACCCGGAACCCTTGGTGTTGCAGCCGACCTCTCAACCGCAACACCAAATGGGTCGTTAAAATAATATAGGCATAAAATCCAAAAAAATTATATTGATGTCGACCTCTAAGGACGAAAACTGTGCGTTAAGACAACTCGGAAAATCGCCAACTATTAAATAATTCTCATTTTGCCATTTTCCTTTACAAATTTGAATCCATAGGCGATCTGTTGTCATCAACAGCACTCAATTTGTCAAAAATATAAATTATTTATTGTTTACGCAAATAGTGTCACTCCCTTTGCATACTATACTCATAATCTCTGTGCACGCCACTGGCAGGGCTCATATGAGAACCGTTGCCCTTTGGAGCAATCTAGATGGAGGTCCGCCTACGCCTTTTTGTGTTCTGTGGATGTCATTGGTCAATTTTCCCTCCTTATCAGTTATTGGTTCTTCGTCCACGTGTCTTACCCATCTCTCTCTCTTCAACCTATCGCAGTCGACTGCTGGACATAGGTCTCCCCCATTTCGCGCCCGATCTCTCTCTCTTCAACCTATCGCAGTCGACTGCTGGACATAGGTCTCCCCCATTTCGCGCCCGATATCAACTTCAAATGAGTCCGCTTTTCAACTTCAAATGACTTACCGGTCGGACCGGCGGGCTTTGTCGATTATTTTTTTATGCAAATAACTAAATGAAACTTTGCATATCATGTCCATACATAAATATTATATAATAATTACTGTATCCTACAATCATATAGGCTAATTATTCCATTATTAAACAGTTTTTGATATACACGTCTTCTTTACGAAATCTTAAAAAAATATTTTTGGAGAAATTAACTTACGAACATATCCATAATCTGGAAAATTAGTACTACCTATATTTTCATCTGAGGCTCTTTTTGTATTTACAGTAGTTGCGATTATTTTGCTAATCATTTCTGGAGTTTCTAATTTTAGGACTATTTAGTTGCAATTTTTAATAATATTTATTTTGAACGTATCTAAAACATACTGAATGCAGTCCAATGATCAGTTGATATTTGGGACTTATATTTTAATTCAGCTCTCCACTTTTTGCGTCAAGACTTTTAGGAATAACTTACCATTAAACAGTATAATAAAGAGCACATATGTCATTTCGATTTAGCAAGCACGAACGCGTGTACAATACGTGTCCATATCGATATATATTTTATAGATCGTATAAAGTTACAATCGCATAACAATAATAATAAACTTTTATTGCACATAAAACATATTACAAGGGAAAACATGAACAGAACAAAAAGTGTACAAATAAGGCGGTCTTATTACTAAAAAGCAATTTCTTCCAGACAACCTTCAGAAGAGGATAGTTTCTTAATAATGATTAATTGGGCTGTGCAAAAGTTAGAACCTACGTTATATAAAAAAAAATACAATAAATATAATTTCAAAACATACATACACAAATACATACATATAAACAATATATTATGAACAAAGCAAGCTATGCTCATAATATATTTTTGTATTATTTCATAGAAAGGTTTGTGCTGCACTGGGTTGGAACCCAGAACCAGTGGTAGAATACCGACTTCGCAACCACCACATAAATATAAATATCCACTGACATTCACACAGCGCCATCTTACCCCAAGTTAAGCGTGAAGCCTGTATTATGGGTACTTTTCAACGGATAAACATACTTATATCCTTTTATTTTGTAAATACATACATATTATACATAGAAAACACCCAGACCATTACAAACAGACATGTTGTTGTGAAATCTAATTTAAATACGGTGCAATCTTGTTATGTCACGGACCTAAACGCATTCAATCTGTGAAACCAATCAAAACCTAACGGCTCGTAAAATAAGCAAAAAACCTATTGCGAAATGCTACTTGGCCGGTTGGGTTTGCTAAAAATTATGATAAAACATATTTTGCTTGTTGGCTTAAGTAAGTTTGGTGCTTGTGTGTTTGTTAATGATTTTATGAGTAGGAGGGCACCACACCATCCACCAATCCACTTTGGGCCCGCGTGGGTTATGGACCGATCTCCAAAACGTATTAAACGTTTTATCAGTTCACAAATCTCTTTATCATTTAACATAAACACATCCATATTCTTCCTCTGTTACTTACTTCATCACCCCCCCTCTCACAATAAAAGCTTTGCCTAACAAATCGAAGTGAAGTTGTTAAGGAGTCAATAATCTCATATGAAATCCCCTCGCCCCATTATAGGGGATGGGGCCTAAGTTACAAGTTTACACCATATCCTGAGAATATGAACTATCTAGTACATTGGTAACCAACTCTATGAGAGTTCAAAAATACGACAAAACACTTCGAGCAAAGGTAGATAGTGCCGCCCTTGCGTTTATCTTGGCTCGTCTAATTATAAGAACCATTTTTGGTTTTGAATGTGTACTTTACTCTTGACTTAATCTAAAATGGTGACGTGTTAAAAAACTCTACATCCCTAATTTCTTCTTTCTAGTAGTTATAACCAGAGTAAACGCTGAAGCAAGAGTTGGGTTGGATAAGGTTTCACGGATGGAAAGAGTGTTCCCAAGTGAGACACAGAATCGGTATGAACTTGTCAAAATTATAAGAGTACTAAACAGCAAAAACGATGGAAGTCTGCTTGGGAGCGCTAACAATATTAAAGGTAACTCTGATGCCCTGCATTTGGGTCGATATATATTCTTTGAAGAAGCAGATAGAATTTTAACTTCTTTATATTTTTAAGTAGAGAAGACCCAAAAGAATAAAGTTAAACATAGTGAGACACCAGAAAAGAATAATCAAAGGTTAAATTCTAAATGGCATCGTGAAGTTCCTAAATCTGAAGTGCGAGTACATTATATAAGAAATCCTGCAATAAATAGAAGATTTCATCAAGAATTTAAGAGCTGATAACAGAAGGTAACAAATCAGACGCAAACCTGAAGTACCAAGTACTGAGAGGTCTAGTCACAGACATCAGAATATACATTAGACTGGACAAGCCGCCAAGTTTATAGGCAGTCCCAGTGTCGCAATTTCTTTTCGGTTCTTACCTGTGAAAAGTTATTATATTTCTTGGTAAATTTACTGATTCATTGCGATGATGGCATGTTACAATTGCACAGGATGGCATTTAAAAAAAAACGGTAATTTCTTCTATTATTCGTGCGTCTTGACTCGTCTCACAGAGCGTAAACTGGTAGCCAGTGTATGCTCGTTGAGCTTACAGTTGTCGCACTTTAAACGCGGCTTGCCCCATCTCCTGTATTGGGAAGTCTGTGGGTCTAGTAGTACTAAGTATTTTCTCAATCTTCAACCGGATATCAGTGTCCACCATTTTGCGCCAGATATTCCGGCTTTTAAAGCATCAGACTCATTGGTGTGGACTGTTGCCTTCCAATCTGGAGGGTGCAGGTTGAAATCCCGCCACGTATCAATGTATTTTCGATTTTTTTTTAAATAACCTTAGAAACTCGTTACTCCGAAAGTTCAACGAATGCATTGCCTTGCCAACTTATTGGTAAGGGGGAGAGGGGATTTTGGGTCTCCGGAAACCACACTCACTCGGCAAAATAAATCGCGCGCATTGTTTCGTGATTTCGGCATCACTCCGATCAAGACGGACCTACCGTGACGAAGCTCAGCTCTCACTTTTATACTTGCAAAGTTTCAACAGTGCAGTGCTAATAGTTTCGGAGAAAAACTGGTGTGACATACGGACGAACAGACAGACATGAAGAATCTATAAGCGTTCCGTTTTTTGCCATTTGCCTACGGAACCCTAAACCATACATTATAGTTGTCCTTTCTTTTGACTTACATTAGGGTCAAAGACTACTCATATTTGTAAATATACAACAAGGGTACAGATATCGTTTATTTGCGAATGCATATCAAATCTTATTGATTTAGAGGACGCCATTTGTTTTTATTTTATTAAAGTTTTGCTATTCTTAGATTATATTAACATATTTATAGCAAATAGAACAATGTTTCTTATAGTATCTTATAAATAAACGAATAAATAATGAACTGTAAGATCAACATTTAGCCTGGGGTCGTGGGTTCAAACCCCTTTTTTCGGAATGTCTTATCACTGTTGGCCGCAGGTGGCCTTCGCAGCCTCACCGGACAATTGGCGAGCGCAGATGGCTCTCAGCCATCTGCGCTCGCCAAAAGAAGCAAACGAGCCTAAGGGTGTCCCAGAGTGGGACGTGAACATCGGGTTCAAATCCCTAGAAAATACCGTACAATGAAATTTACTTTTTTCATTTTATAGATAGGTAAACGAGCAGCCGACTAACCTGATGGTATGTGATACTGCGACCCGTGGAAACTCACTAGTCTAGACAACCCTCTCACACACTTTAACCTTTGAACGGATTTTTTCCAGGTTATAACATTACAAGTTGTATACCCTGGAATAGTCACAATAGATCTTACAGGTCGCTCTGACTACAGTCACGGTACAACTACAGTTCTCCAGGATGTAGATTAAAGTAAAGATTTTGTATTATCTGGTGACGAGCGCAGGGCAGGGTTGACGGAAAGTAATGACTACCTACTATTATCAATTTCCTTCAACACTACTTCTATCATGGTCAGGCGTATCACTTACCAGATGAGCGAACTGATTGTTCCGTTCACTTGGTCATTAAATGTATGAACGCACTGGTGGCGACAAAACTAAAGAACGATGATTTGTTGTTATTAAGATTATATTACGCAGCTGAGACATGACACTGTATGCGGGATTGGTTCACAAGCTAAGTCACTCAACGCGCAATGGAGCGAGCTATGCTCGGGGTCTTCTTAGGGATACGATCTGAAATGATTTACTCCTAAGACTAAATTACCGACATAGCCCCCGGTTCAGCAAGTCGAAGTGGAAGTGGGCAGGTCACGTATGTCACACAGCCGATGGTCGCAGACGAGTTCTGGAGTGGAGACCACGTCTCGGCAAGCGTAGCGTAGGACACCCTGCGGCCCGATGGACCGACGACTTGCGACTGGATAAGGAAAGCGGAGGACCGGGATATCTGGCGCAAAATGAGGGAGACCTATGTCTAGCAGTGGACTGCGATAGGTTGAATATTTGTATGTTGATTCTAGGGATACTTCATCGAGTTCTAGTGATGATGGAAGTGACCACGACAGGAGATTTCAAGAAAAAAATGATGTAAGAAGATATGCGAAACTTCGTTCCTGGGTAAGTCCTAAGTTTGTCCTAAAAGTCCTAACAGCATTTGAACAATTTAATTCAAAGTCAAACTCAAAATATCTCAACTAGGTTTTGGCCTACAATGTCCTGAATATATTGGAAAAAATCACACAGTAACTTCCACTGTACGGAATTCGAAAGCAAGGCCCGTATTTCAGAACGAGACTCAAGCGTTGATCTTCACTTAAGTAGAGTGAGAAAGAGCTCTATCCGATAAATAGCACCATCCCTCTTTACTCAATTTAAGTAAAGATCAACATTGAATCTCGTTCCAGAATATGGGCCAAGTATTGTTTACGCAGTGACCTAAACCGCACGGACCACTACACACCAATGCAGTCAATACGCAACGACCCATATGGTGTTGCGGTTGAGACGTCGACTGCAACACCAAAATTCCGGGTTCGATCCCCGGGCAGTACAAACATTTGTGTGCATGAACATGTCTGTTTGTAATGGTCTGGGTGTTTTCTATGTATCATTATGTATTTACAAAAAAAATGTATATAATTATGTTTATCCGTTGTTTAGTATCCATAATACAGGCTTCACGCTTAAATTGGGTCTAGATGGCGCTGTTGAATGTCAGTGGATATTTATTTATTATTATACAAAGCTTTAGTTATTTTTGCAATGGATTTAATCTATATTAAATTTACACATAATGAAGACAAAGATGCCAGACCGATAGAATCTGATGCAATCGACAGAGAAGCCCTTCGAAATCAAAAGTCATTAGAAGATCAAGTTACTCCGTTCCGTCCACATTTAATACATTCCGATGAAACAGCTAAAGGTGTAGATTCCGCACAAAATTCGAACAATGAAAGGGAAAAGGATACATTTGATGTAACTAAAGCACAGTATGACTGGAAAGAAGATAAATCTGTGAGCAATGAACATGACCAAAAGTCTATGAAGCCATCAAAAGTTAAGAAACATAGTAACGATATGAGAGAAAGTGATAAAGCGAAAAACTTATGGGGCGCGAAGATAATATGGCGGGTGAGAAAAATGACATACAAAAGAATAATATGGCATGGGATGTTAATAGTGGCATTAATACAAAGAAGCAAAATGTATGGGATGATATTGGAAATGTTCCAGGCAGTACAAGAGGAGATTCGTCTAAAGAAAAAATCTCAAAAAGTACCTGGGATGAACCAGTTAGATCTAATAAAAAATCGAATAGAGAAATGAGCAATTCACGGTAAGAACTCGTTTTACCTGATGACCTGTTTTATGTTCTTTGAGTTTACTTTAGAAATATCGTGTAGACCAACTTTTGATCTACGTGGATAGTCATGGTTTTGGGATAGCTGTGGTCTTAGGAAATTAGACAAGTTGTAAAATTATTGGATACCCTTACATCCCCTCTAAGTTACAAGTTCGCAAATGTTCCTGCCCTCTTTTCCAGATTACATGTGTCACAGTGTTGATGCTTGCCATCAAAGTGTAGGTGGGCTTTCGTGTATGTGCAAAGAAGATTATTAAAAAATTGAATTACTTTGACCGCTATTTCACCACTTTGTGTGAACGCAAACTCAAATAATGCCTACTCACTCTTGCACTGAAAACCCCTAATTGTACACGTACCGGGAAACATCTGGACAGACACTGAAAGGTCATTAACTGCCTTGCTATCTTTTTCATAAATCAAATTTGTATGGTATGGTAACGCCAAAATATTTTATGCCCATAGACTAATTATAACTGACAAAAAACTAAAGTGAAATGGGATTTTGTTTTGGTATTCTAACATAATATTAAAAACAAAGACCACCACTGGAATTTCAAACTTTTGAATAAGTATTATAAATAAACTTTTTTTTGTACAGAAAACAGAAAGACATATGGGACAGTGTAGAAATAGACTGGAGTAAAAAAATGAAATCCAAATCCAATTTTGACGATGACAATTATAAACCGAAATTGGACAAAACGAGAGGAGACAAAAATACCAAAGGCAGCATATATTGGGATAAACCACAGAAGATAGAAAACGACTGGGATGTAGTTGGAAGAGACTGGAGCAGAAATAGCCAGAAAACTTCCAGAAACGCATGGAAGCCTCCAAAGCAAAAGCACCAGTATCCTGTTGTGTATGAAAAGCCAAATTACGTTGCACGCATTCCAGAGTATCATTCGGGACGAGATAGAGCCTTGGGTACCTTCAGAGGAAGAACCCCCATCCCTTTTATCGGGAAAAGGGGTATATATGATGAGAAGTAAAATGCTAGCTGAGATTTTGGTTGTTTTCTTGGATAATAATCAATTAATTCAGGCAAATATAAATATAATTAACAAAAGTCTTAATAGAGGTTTTTGTAACAAACAAACACATGCACACTATCACATTAATAATGCGAAAGTTTGTGAGTGTATTTTTGTAACACGTCTAAATGGTTTTTAAAGAGATTTCAATAAAATTTACTAAAGAGTTAGCTATCACTCTGAAATAACACATGGGTTAGAATTTCCTTCACGAGAATGTCTTAGAACACGGACAACACCGCTACAGCTAGCATTATTATAACAGCTAAAACATACTTTATCAACATAACGATTACTTAGAAATATAATAGCAATTATACGACTTTTACGATCAAGATCATTTTTAGTAACCGTGACTATAATATGGTGATTCTGGACAGGCCTTGTTGGTCGCCTTTGATTCCCGGACCCAGTCATCATGCCTATTCTTATAATGCCTACTTATGGATTGGGCAAACAACAGATAAATAAAATTGTCAATGAAAATAAAATATGTACGGAAAAAGTGAAAATTTCAACGTCGACGTATAGGCAGCCGTAAAAATGCGACAGCAAAAAATGGCATGTTTGTGAATGAGAACATGCTTCTTTAATTTGATGAAATATTCTCACTAAGATCAATTATTAATGTAAAAACTTAAATATACTTAATCAGTTACTGTTAACTGTAGTTTAATCGAAGCTCAAATTGTGGTAGGCAACTAAAGCAGCTATTACATTATGCGATCTACAGCGTGTGATGTGCAGACTGTATGCACATCACAGACAAGCTCTCTATTACACTGTGCGACACATCGTACAGTGGTGCCAACTTAGCTACTACAATATACAATATACTGCCAATATAGCTAGACATTATAAACTTGGTAGATTCTTTATTGACAAAAGACTACTCGCCTCGGCATTTCGATATCATTTATTTTCGTTTAAAAACGCTTTGATCACATCCGTCCGGCCCGGTCCGGCCGGTCTGATTAGCAAAGCCACCTGTCTGTGCGATCTACAGGGACCATGCAGATTGCAGAAAGAATAATGTAATTGCTGCTTATAGCAAAAACAAAACAGCGACTAAAATATGTTGTCTATGTCCAATTGGTTTCTTATCTGTAGTAAAAAATTTCCCTCTTGGCATCACTAGTACTTATGTCTGTAGTTTATGGTCCAATTTGACAATTGTTTCTTTGTGTTTATTTTACAAAAACTGAAGGAAAAATTGAAATAATGTGAGTATACTTTCTAATTTCTTATCTTTTTATCCATGTTCTGTGTATTCCAATTATTGTTTTATTCTTAGCATCCAGAGTTCTTCTTTAAAAATCTAAAACTTGAAACTCATCGTCAAACTGTCAAAGATATCTTATCTTTTTTTTTAATAGTTCGTGAATCACCGATAAGGCGCTAGTATCGTTACTTATTTTGATCACGTGACCAATTGAACCGCCAAAATAATTGTCAACTGTCACCTTTTCGCGGATACCGCAAAATTTTGTCCCGCATAAAATCGTGAAAAAATTGTTTCATTACCATTGGATTATTAACGAAATCGCTACTTTATTACCAAGCGGTTGTGTTTTAGTGTATAGAAACCAAACTACTTGTTAAAATACCATAAACAATGGCTAAAGTGCACATAACCAATGTCGTTCCTCGACAATCCTAGCCCGTTTCTGAATCCATTTCAATTCGAACTCACCTTCGAATGCATTGAGGAATTAAGAGGATTGGAATGGAAAATACACCGTAAGAGTGTCGTACTATATTTCGAAAATCCGAAAACACATTGGTACTCGCGGATTTGAACCTCATACTCCCCACACCACTGAGCCACCGACGTATATTTATTGTTTATCTAAGTATATGTGCAAGTTAAGCAGCTATCCAATAGGTCAGACATCAGATGGGTGACCTAGAAGGAAGTGACCTAGAAGTACTGTCCAGTACTTCGTGCTAGCGCAGGCACCTGTTGTTCCTGGCATCTTAGAATGCTAGGTTTTCAAAACCAAACTCAAAGTTAAAGAAAGCTTATTCGAGTACACCTAAATGATTTAAACCTAGACGTACTAAGGTGTTTTGAGAATAGGCAGCAGAAGCGGAAGGCAACAGTTCCCACCACAGACATCCGAATATACAATTAGACTGGACGAGCCGCCAAGTTTATAGGCAGTCACAGTGTCACAATTTCTTTTCGGTTCTTACCTGTGAAAAGTTATTCTATTACATGGTAAATTTACTGATTCATTGCGATGATGGCATGTTACAATTGCACAGGATGGCATTTTGGAAAAATACGGTAATTTCTTCTAATATTCGTCCGTCTTGACTCGTCTCACAGAGCGTAAACTGGCAGCCAGTGTATGCTCGTTGAGCTTACATTTGTCGCACTTTAAACGCGGCTCGCCCCATCTCTTGCATTGGGAAATCTGTGGGCCCCACCAATGAGCCACCCACGCTCAAGTTCCTTCACAATGTTAGTAATTTTCAAGGTGTTTTTCCTGGAACCTCTTGGTGGAATTGGTAGGGATGAGATTATGTTCTATGTTCTTATTTTATGTTCTTATTGTTATGATCATGTCCTAACGTCAACTATTCCGCAATGCTTAAAGACGAAAGTCTTTGAGCAATGCGTCCTACCCGTGCTAACATACGCAGCTGAGACATGGACACTGACTGCGGGATTGGTTCACAAGTTCAAAGTCACTCAACGTGCAAGGGAGCGAGCTATGCATGGAGTCTCTCTTAGGGATAAGATCAGAAATGATTTAATCCGTAAGAGAACTAAAGTTACCGACATAGCCTACCGGATCAGCAAGTTGAAGTGGCAGTGGGCTGGTCACGTATGTCGCAGAACCGATGGCCGTTGGAGCAGACGAGTTCGGGAGTGGAGACCGCGTCTTGGCAAGCGAAGTGAAGGACGCCCTCCGGCCCGATGGACCGACGACTTGCGGAAGGTCGCTGGTGGGAGCTGGATGAGAAAAGCGGAGGACCGGGATATCTGGCGCAAAATGGAGAGACCTATGTCCAGCAGTGGACTGCGATAGGTTGAAGAGAGAGATTATGTTAGGTGCGCTTCGAAGCTTCATTAATGTACCTCGTGATCGTGTGCTGATGTGGTGACCGCTTTATCTTGGACACCGTTAGCAGCAACATACGGAAGTTTCGTAGATTTCATCGAGTCGTCTTCACTGCCCATATTTTCTATAATGGTGTGAAACATTTTGCTGAAACCGATTATTTTAGTAGAGAATTAATCAGGCTCACTGATGTACCTTCACAGTACCTATTTGCGTAACCGTCGTGTGCCGAGCCGCTTTTCTCCCCAAACATATGTTAGGCTACCAAGTTCGGGGACTCCCTTAGGCTCGTTGTGTAAATGTGTACGGCTGAGTGCCAAGCCACGCGCCCGGAGAAGCTGTAAAGGCCATCTGCGGCCAACAGCAGTAGTCAGATCGAAAAAAAGGTGTACCTTCACATCAAACTATTTTGCAGACCGCTGCTGGAATAAACTAGGTGGTAGACTCGGTACTGAGTCGTCTAGGTACCACCGCAGTGACATATCGTTCCGTAAAGCAGAAGTATTCTGCACTTCTGTGTTTTCGGGATGAGGGCACTTTAGCTAAAGTATGATTTTTCATTCTAGTCAGTAAAATGACAAGTGGTACTGTCACTGATACAAAAAAGGGTGACCCGCGCTACAATAGTGATGTCCGACAATCAATAGACTCAGACATTTAATCATGCATTATTAAGCTCAAACCGGTTTTTCTTCGATCACCTGTGTTGTAGACACACCTTTTTAAAATTTCCTTAAAAAGCTTCATAGCGCTAGGACCCCACGAACAAAGTGTCTGGATCCTATATATAAAGTGGCTACCACTCTATATATGCAAATAAACAGTGCATACCCTGTGCTTCCATATAACCCGGAAAATTACCAACGTATTAAGTGATTCCCACTTATTCACCCATTTTCCTCTACAGATTTGAAACCATAGGCGATCTGTCATCGACAGCATTCAATTTGACAAATAAATATCCAGTGACATTCACACTGTACCATCTAGTCCCAAGTTAAGCGTGAAGCTTGTGTTACGGGTACTAAACAACTGATAAACATACTTATATATTTTTTATTAAATACCTACATATTATACATAGAAAACACCCAGACCAATACAAACAGACATGTTCATGCACACAAATGTTTGTACTGCCCGGGGATCGAACCCGGAACCCTTGGTGTTGTAGACGTTGTAGTCGACGTCTCAACCGCTAAACCAAATGGGTCGTCATTTGTAACAACGAAAGCAAAAAATTTTTTTTTTATTATTTGTTTTTGTGATTAGTGTCACTCACTTTGCATACCCTACTCATAATCTCTGTGCACGCCACTAATCTCGATATCTATCGGGCCTGACTTAGAAGCAGTCTTACCCGGCATATTCAAAGCCCAAATCCTTGAACATATTTCTCTCTGGGACTGTCAGTTCACTGGACAACTTGTAGTAAGAGTCCAAAGCCTCGATTCCGGTTTGGTTTTCCGTCCTATTATTTTTGGGTTGGCGGAGATGCAATGGGTTCAATGGATCCTTTTTTATTTGGAAGTGGTCGAATTGCTGTCTCATTATCCTGAGAAAAGTGCCATGAGAGTCTTAGGGGAAGTCACTAGTTGGTAAACTCGGTACTGAGTCGTCTACTTAGGTACCTCCGCAGTACCAGATATTCTTGCGTAAAATAGAAGTGTTTTACACTTCTGTGATTCAGGATGAGGCACTGTAGCTAGTGCAATTACCGAGTATACGATACCTAACATCTGTTGTCTCGGGTGTGAACGCATGGACGGTGGAGAATAATAACTGTCTATCAGTTGTTGTTCTCCATCAAAGCCGCTCTGTCATAGTCAGGCGTATCACTTACCATCAGGTGAGCGTCTTCACCGTTCTGTACTCTTATAAGTTAAGCAACTATCGTAATTCATTGGATGGATGACGAAAAAATATCTTCAATTACTCTGTGCTTCGAAAGTCCTACTATGCTAAGGTCTCTCTCCTTTGGTCCCGAATTCTATTTTAAGATGGTAGTTCTTTCAGAACACTTAACTTTCAATAGGTATAGTACGCTACAATTCGAGATGGCAATCGGGGCATGAGGCGCGGGGGGAGGGATACCCCGCACACCGCACGTCCCCCGCGCTCGCCTTAGTATTAGTGCTGCACGAGAACATATCGACTGCGTTTATCGAGTTTGATCTCGCTTACGGTGTTGTTTGTTGAGATCTAAAATAACTTCGGTAGCTCCCTCGTCACATTTTATATTTTCTTCCTAGCTCACTTCTAATCTACATGAAAATTAAATAAATATTTCTTGTTTGGCAATCAACAATATTAATTTTAGTGTGGTCATAAGTGCTTTTACCACAATAACCTAAAATGAATAAACATGATACATTTTTATTTTAATAAACCTATTTTAATCAATAAGTGTTACTCTTATTTTGTTGCATGGAAAAAAATACGATAGTTATCTCAATTTACCACATTGAAGTAATTATAATATTTTCTCAAATAACTATAGTATTTTCTCAAATAAAAGTAACATTAGTAATATGCCAAAAAAGTCCAGTTCAAAACAATCCAGCTGTTTCAAAGATCACCAGGAACAAAGAGACCAATATTTAAAAAAAAATTTTGGCATATTCCTATGCATGAAGAAATAAATTGTTATTTAAAAATTACAAACAGACACTCCAATTTTGTTTATATGTAATAAATAATAATAATAATAAATATCCAGTGACATTCACACAGCGCCATCTAGCCCCAAGTTAGGCGTGAAGCCTGTATTCTGGGGTACTAAACAACGGATAAACATACTTATATACATTTTTTTTTGTAAATACATACATATTATACATAGAAAACACCCAGACTAGAATAGATGACAGTTCGTCCGTATATTTTTCATACATCCATGGACCATACCTTGCTATGTCACCCGGCGGCGTAGAATCGTCTGTATCCAATTGACAGATCTCAATAACACGGTCCTTCAGTTTGTTGTCATAATAAAACAGTGTTTGTATGGATACATCATTCATTTGCGCAAAAAGATCTGATAGCTGCGGACATAAAAGTGTATTACGTTTTGCACAGAACAAAAGGTTTCCAGCGCTAATAGATTAAGCCCCTACATACCTATATATTACTTTACATCAGTGGCGTGCACTTCATATATGCAAATAAGCAGTGCATACCCTGTGCGTCCATACAACGCGGCAAATCGCCAAGATATTCAACGAATCCCACTTATTCGCCGATTTCCCTTTACATATTTGAAACCATATGCTATCAACTGTCATCAACAGCACTTAATTTGACAAAAATGAAAATTATTTATTGTTTTTACGATTTATGTCACTCGTTTTGCTTACCCTGCTCATAATCTCTGCGCATGTCACTGCTTTACATCAATGTTGATGCAAAGCGCTCGATAGTCTGACTATCGATAGTTGGACAAAAGCTATTACTTGAAGCACTGCGCAGCAGTTGAATGGTTTAGAACTCACCTCTTTTTTAAAGTTTATATTTATATTTCAACATTAAGTGTAATGTTATCGTCAAAAATGTATCTTTCCTTGTTTGCAAATCAGTGCTCACTGTTTGTGTATCTGCACTCATGTGTTTTATGTGAACTACTTTGTTAATAAAATGTTCCTACTATTATGTAACGATTGCTCAGTATTGTCATCATTTCATCTTTTGTGTACAATTTGTGTAAAATCAGTGTGTCTTAAGTAGTTGTTGCCACTCTTTATTCACTATGTATTTATTAATCTGTGGTAAATGCTGGTGTAGAAATAGCACTTTTTTCATGTTATTTGTAAGCAAATATTGTTCTACATTGTTTTTTTACACAAATAAAAATAAGCAATAGTATCTATCGGCCTATCGATAGTATACATACAATCGTAGCTCAATAAAAACTTATTGATAGTACCAATACTATCTCATCATCATCAGCTCATTAAACGTCCCCACCGAGAGGCACGAGCCTACCCGTATAGGGTGATTAGGCCTTAGTCGTCCACGCGGGCCCAGTGCGGATTGGACGACTTCACACACAACCTTCGAATCTCTTCGCAGGCATGCATGAAGGTTTCCTCACGATGTTTTCCTTCACCGTAAAGAGCGTCGGATAACGTACATATATTTTCGAAAATTCGAAAATACATTGGTACGAGTTGGGATTTGAACCTCTGCCCTCCCGGTAGGAAGGCGACAGTCCACACCATTGAGCCACCGACGCTCTATAGTATTACTATCTATAGTATGCTAAATTACACTAACAGTTTACATCGATAGCTTGGCACTATCGATAGTTAACCTTTTATCAAGAGCATTGCCACGATCGATGCTATCGATAGTTGGGTGTAATTAACAGAGCCCATACTATAAAATAAATAAAATAAAAATTAATTTATTTCTCACCACAAATGACATCATACAAATATACAAATCGAATAAAAATAAAAATTTTGTTGGGTTTCTTTAGTCATTCGTGGAATACTGGTGCCCGTTTAGGTTCTAGGACCTGTATTACGGGTCACCAGGCCACCCCGATTACAAAAATACAGTAAAAAGCTAAACATATAAACATGATTTCCAAGGTTTGTATCAAGCAAACAAAACTAATTACGAGAGAGACCTAGAGTTTAAAGGGAATAGAATAAGTAAGTATGTGTAGTGTTATTTGTAGTGTGTAATGTGATTGTGTTATATGTTATTGTGTGAAAAGGTAAGTGTATATGTTTTATATGTTCACTAGCAAACCCGGCGAACTCCGTTTCGCCACCAGATGGCTTCGTTTTATGTAACATTTCGTTTGGTGATCAAAAGATGCCATCTACTTAAAATATTGGTTTGTAGTACATGCTATGTATCAGAGATGGCGCTGTATGCATTGTATGCTTTTCTGTTGAATTTTTTCTGAATTTATTTGCTATAAACCTCACGGATCCCGAGACCTTTCCAACGAATGCAAAACCGTGGAAATCGGTTCGTGCGTTCTGGAGTTATAGCGTCAGGAAGGAAAGCCCGACTTATTTTTATATAGTAGATAACTTTTTTATTTGCACACACACTTTTATATGTCCTAGTCTTCAGTAAACTATTGTAAACTCGGTTGAATTTCTGTGTATGGATTACTGTCTTGACGTTTGTATAATAAAAACCATCAATATGTATATAGTAATGGCAGTGATCTGTTTGTGTACCATATATAAATAGATAGTAACGATACTATCGAGTCATTTCAATATTGAGCTACGATACTAACGATAGTATTGCAGTGTTTAAATACTATTGCACTAAACTAAACCATCGATAGCTGAACTAAATATAATATAATAAATAAACCTTTATTCATCATCATAATCAGTTCATTAAACGTCCCCACCGAGGGGCACGAGTCAACCCGTATAGGGTTTATTAGGCCTTAGTCGTCCACGCAAGCCCAGTCCGGATTGGACGACTTCACGCACAACCTTTGAATCTCTTCGTAGGCGTGCAATAAGGTTTCCTCACGATGTTTTCCTTCACCGTAAGAGCGTCGGATAACGTACATATATTTTCGAAAATTCGAAAACACATTGGTGCGTCTCAGGATTTGAACCTCAGCCCTCTCGGTAGGAAGGCGACAGTCCACACCATTCAGCCACCGTCACTCTAAATCTTTATTAAGTAAAGACATTTACATGTTAACGCTTACCATTAGTCCCTAAACTAGGGCAGCCTGTATTTAAGGGACTAGAAATTGAGGATAGGCCTATCGATAATATAGATGATTTTGAGGTCAATTATCGATAGTCCAACTATTGATACTTTGGCAACACTACTTCACATAATTAAGATTACCTTGTCTTTTAAAATCTTTATATACTCTGGTGACCTTCTAAATCGTGTGACTACTGAATTAATATTTTCTCCGTAAAGCTTCCTCGACTCCTCTTCTATGTCATATCTTCTGCAATCTCCTACTTTCAGAACTGAAAAAATGTAAGAAAGAAAAAAATATTTTTGGTCCAAATTAATCCACCTACACGTTAATCGTTAAATAAAATAAATATTCACTGACATTCACACAGCGCCATCTAGCCCCAAGTTAAGGGTGAAGCCTGTATTATGGATACTAAACAACGGATAAACATACTTATATACTTTTTTTATTTGTAAATACATTTATTTTGTAAATACATACATATTATACATAGAAAACACCCAGACCATTACAAACAGACATGTTCATGCACACAAATGTTTGTACTGCCCGGGGATCGAACCCGGAACCCTTGGTGTTGCAGCCGACCTCTCAACCGCAACACCAAATGGGTCGTTAAAATAATATAGGCATAAAATCCAAAAAAATTATATTGATGTCGACCTCTAAGGACGAAAACTGTGCGTTCAGACAACTCGGAAAATCGCCAACTATTAAATAATTCTCATTTTGCCATTTTCCTTTACAAATTTGAATCCATAGGCGATCTGTTGTCATCAACAGCACTCAATTTGTCAAAAATATAAATTATTTATTGTTTACGCAAATAGTGTCACTCCCTTTGCATACTATACTCATAATCTCTGTGCACGCCACTGGCAGGGCTCATATGAGAACCGTTGCCCTTTGGAGCAATCTAGATGGAGGTCCGCCTACGCCTTTTTGTGTTCTGTGGATGTCATTGGTCAATTTTCCCTCCTTATCAGTTATTGGTTCTTCGTCCACGTGTCTTACCCATCTCTCTCTCTTCAACCTATCGCAGTCGACTGCTGGACATAGGTCTCCCCCATTTCGCGCCCGATATCAACTTCAAATGACTCCGCTTTTCAACTTCAAATGACTTACCGGTCGGACCGGCGGGCTTTGTCGATTATTTTTTTCTATGCAAATAACTAAATAGAAACTTTGCATATCATGTCCATACATAAATATTATTATAATAATTACTGTATCCTACAATCATATAGGCTAATTATTCCATTATTAAACAGTTTTTGATATACACGTCTTCTTTACGAAATCTTAAAAAAATATTTTTGGAGAAATTAACTTACGAACATATCCATAATCTGGAAAATTAGTACTACCTATATTTTCATCTGAGGCTCTTTTTGTATTTACAGTAGTTGCGATTATTTTGCTAATCATTTCTGGAGTTTCTAATTTTAGGACTATTTAGTTGCAATTTTTAATAATATTTATTTTGAACGTATCTAAAACATACTGAATGCAGTTTTCCAATGATCAGTTGTATGTTGGGACTTATATTTTTAATTCATACAGCTCTCCACTTTTTGCGTCAAGACTTTTAGGAATAACTTACCATTAAACAGTATAATAAAGAGCACATATGTCATTTCGATTTAGCAAGCACGAACGCGTGTACAATACGTGTCCATATCGATATATATTTTATAGATCGTATAAAGTTACAATCGCATAACAATAATAATAAACTTTTATTGCACATAAAACATATTACAAGGGAAAACATGAACAGAACAAAAAGTGTACAAATAAGGCGGTCTTATTACTAAAAAGCAATTTCTTCCAGACAACCTTCAGAAGAGGATAGTTTCTTAATAATGATTAATTGGGCTGTGCAAAAGTTAGAACCTACGTTATATAAAAAAAAATACAATAAATATAATTTCAAAACATACATACACAAATACATACATATAAACAATATATTATGAACAAAGCAAGCTATGCTCATAATATATTTTTGTATTATTTCATAGACAGGTTTGTGCTGCACTGGGTTGGAACCCAGAACCAGTGGTAGAATACCGACTTCGCAACCACCACATAAATATAAATAAATATCCACTGACATTCACACAGCGCCATCTTACCCCAAGTTAAGCGTGAAGCCTGTATTATGGGTACTTTTCAACGGATAAACATACTTATATCCTTTTATTTTTGTAAATACATACATATTATACATAGAAAACACCCAGACCATTACAAACAGACATGTTGTTGTGAAATCTAATTTAAATACGGTGCAATCTTGTTATGTCACGGACCTAAACGCATTCAATCTGTGAAACCAATCAAAACCTAACGGCTCGTAAAATAAGCAAAAAACCTATTGCGAAATGCTACTTGGCCGGTTGGGTTTGCTAAAAATTATGATAAATCATATTTTGCTTGTTGGCTTAAGTAAGTTTGGTGCTTGTGTGTTTGTTAATGATTTTATGAGTAGGAGGGCACCACACCATCCACCAATCCACTTTGGGCCCGCGTGGGTTATGGACCGATCTCCAAAACGTATTAAACGTTTTATCAGTTCACAAATCTCTTTATCATTTAACATAAACACATCCATATTCTTCCTCTGTTACTTACTTCATCACCCCCCTCTCACAATAAAAGCTTTGCCTAACAAATCGAAGTGAAGTTGTTAAGGAGTCAATAATCTCATATGAAATCCCCTCGCCCCATTATAGGGGATGGGGCCTAAGTTACAAGTTTACACCATATCCTGAGAATATGAACTATCTGGTACATTGGTAACCAACTCTATGAGAGTTCAAAAATACGACAAAACACTTCGAGCAAAGGTAGATAGTGCCGCCCTTGCGTTTATCTTGGCTCGTCTAATTATAAGAACCATTTTTGGTTTTGAATGTG
The DNA here is from genome assembly GCA_019425675.1 of Leucinodes orbonalis. Taxonomy (NCBI): domain Eukaryota; kingdom Metazoa; phylum Arthropoda; class Insecta; order Lepidoptera; family Crambidae; genus Leucinodes; species Leucinodes orbonalis. Next base: position 36,654 of record PQWD01000996.1, read on the forward strand.
TACTTTACTCTTGACTTAATCTAAAATGGTGACGTGTTAAAAAACTCTACATCCCTAATTTCTTCTTTCTAGTAGTTATAACCAGAGTAAACGCTGAAGCAAGAGTTGGGTTGGATAAGGTTTCACGGATGAAAGAGTGTTCCCAAGTGAGACACAGAATCGGTATGAACTTGTCAAAATTATAAGAGTACTAAACAGCAAAAACGATGGAAGTCTGCTTGGGAGCGCTAACAATATTAAAGGTAACTCTGATGCCCTGCATTTGGGTCGATATATATTCTTTGAAGAAGCAGATAGAATTTTAACTTCTTTATATTTTTAAGTAGAGAAGACCCAAAAGAATAAAGTTAAACATAGTGTGACACCAGAAAAGAATAATCAAAGGTTAAATTCTAAATGGCATCGTGAAGTTCCTAAATCTGAAGTGCGAGTACATTATATAAGAAATCCTGCAGTAATAGAAGATTTCATCAAGAATTTAAGAGCTGATAACAGAAGGTAACAAATCAGACGCAAACCTGAAGTACCAAGTACTGAGAGGTCTAGTCACAGACATCAGAATATACATTAGACTGGACAAGCCGCCAAGTTTATAGGCAGTCCCAGTGTCGCAATTTCTTTTCGGTTCTTACCTGTGAAAAGTTATTATATTTCTTGGTAAATTTACTGATTCATTGCGATGATGGCATGTTACAATTGCACAGGATGGCATTTAAAAAAAAACGGTAATTTCTTCTATTATTCGTGCGTCTTGACTCGTCTCACAGAGCGTAAACTGGTAGCCAGTGTATGCTCGTTGAGCTTACAGTTGTCGCACTTTAAACGCGGCTTGCCCCATCTCCTGTATTGGGAAGTCTGTGGGTCTAGTAGTACTAAGTATTTTCTCAATCTTCAACCGGATATCAGTGTCCACCATTTTGCGCCAGATATTCCGGTCTTATTAAAGCATCAGACTCATTGGTGTGGACTGTTGCCTTCCAATCTGGAGGGTGCAGGTTGAAACCCCGCCACGTATCAATGTATTTTCGTTTTTTTTTTAAATACCCTTAGAAACTCGTTACTCCGAAAGTTCAACGAATGCATTGCCTTGCCAACTTATTGGTAAGGGGGAGAGGGGATTTTGGGTCTCCGGTAACCACACTCACTCGGCAAAATAAATCGCGCGCATTGTTTCGTGATTTCGGCATCACTCCGATCAAGACGGACCTACCGTGACGAAGCTCAGCTCTCACTTTTATACTTGCAAAGTTTGAACAGTGCAGTGCTAATAGTTTCGGAGAAAAACTGGTGTGACATACGGACGAACAGACAGACATGACGAATCTATAAGCGTTCCGTTTTTTGCCATTTGCCTACGGAACCCTAAACCATACAGTATAGTTGTCCTTTCTTTTGACTTACATAAGGGTCAAAGACTACTCATATTTGTAAATATACAACAAGGGTACAGATATCGTTTATTTGCGAATGCATATCAAATCTTATTGATTTAGAGGACGCCATTTGTTTTTATTTTATTAAAGTTTTGCTATTCTTATATTATATGTACATATCTATAGCAAATAGAACAATGTTTCTTATAGTATCTTATAATAATCGAATAAATAATGAACTGTAAGATCAACATTTAGCCTGGGGTCGTGGGTTCAAACCCCTTTTTTCGGAATGTCTTATCACTGTTGGCCGCAGGTGGCCTTCGCAGCCTCACCGGACAATTGGCGAGCGCAGATGGCTCTCAGCCATCTGCGCTCGCCAAAAGAAGCAAACGAGCCTAAGGGTGTCCCAGAGTGGGACGTGAACATCGGGTTCAAATCCCTAGAAAATACCGTACAATGAAATTTACTTTTTCATTTTATAGATAGGTAAACGAGCAGCCGACTAACCTGATGGTATGTGATACTGCGACCCGTGGAAACTCACTAGTCTAGACAACCCTCTCACACACTTTAACCTTTGAACGGATTTTTTCCAGGTTATAACATTACAAGTTGTATACCCTGGAATAGTCACAATAGATCTTACAGGTCGCTCTGACTACAGTCACGGTACAACTACAGTTCTCCAGGATGTAGATTAAAGTAAAGATTTTGTATTATCTGGTGACGAGCGCAGGGCCGGGTTGACGGAAAGTAATGACTACCTACTATTATCAATTTCCTTCAACACTACTTCTATCATGGTCAGGCGTATCACTTACCAGATGAGCGAACTGATTGTTCCGTTCACTTGGTCATTAAATGTATGAACGCACTGGTGGCGACAAAACTAAAGAACTGATAATTTATTGTTATTAAGATTTATATTACGCAGCTGAGACATGGACACTGACTGCGGGATTGGTTCACAAGTTCAAAGTCACTCAACGCGCAATGGAGCGAGCTATGCTCGGGGTCTCTCTTAGGGATACGATCTGAAATGATTTACTCCGTAAGACTAAAGTTACCGACATAGCCCGCCGGTTCAGCAAGTCGAAGTGGGAGTGGGCAGGTCACGTATGTCACACAGCCGATGGTCGCAGACGAGTTCTGGAGTGGAGACCACGTCTCGGCAAGCGTAGCGTAGGACACCCTGCGGCCCGATGGACCGACGACTTGCGGGCGGTCGCTGGTGGAGGCTGGATAAGGAAAGCGGAGGACCGGGATATCTGGCGCAAAATGAGGGAGACCTATGTCTAGCAGTGGACTGCGATAGGTTGAATATTTGTATGTTGATTCTAGGGATACTTCATCGAGTTCTAGTGATGATGGAAGTGACCACGACAGGAGATTTCAAGAAAAAAATGATGTAAGAAGATATGCGAAACTTCGTTTCCTGGGTAAGTCCTAAGTTTGTCCTAAAAGTCCTAACAGCATTTGAACAATTTTAATTCAAAGTCAAACTCAAAATATCTCAACTAGGTTTTGGCCTACAATGTCCTGCAAATATTGGAAAAAATCACACAGTAACTTCCACTGTACGGAATTCGAAAGCAAGGCCCGTATTTCAGAACGAGACTCAAGCGTTGATCTTCACTTAAGTAGAGTGAGAAAGAGATAGCGCTCTATCCGATAAATAGCACCATCCCTTTCTTACTCAATTTAAGTAAAGATCAACATTGAATCTCGTTCCAGAATATGGGCCCAAGTATCTTGTTTACGCAGTGACCTAAACCGCACGGACCACTACCACCACCAATGCAGTCAATACGCAACGACCCATTTGGTGTTGCGGTTGAGACGTCGACTGCAACACCAAAGGTTCCAGGTTCGATCCCCGGGCAGTACAAACATTTGTGTGCATGAACATGTCTGTTTGTAATGGTCTGGGTGTTTTCTATGTATCATATGTATGTATTTACAAAAAAAAATGTATATAATTATGTTTATCCGTTGTTTAGTATCCATAATACAGGCTTCACGCTTAAATTGGGTCTAGATGGCGCTGTTTGAATGTCAGTGGATATTTATTTATTATTATACAAAGCTTTAGTTATTTTTGCAATGGATTTAATCTATATTAAATTTACACATAATGAAGACAAAGATGCCAGACCGATAGAATCTGATGCAATCGACAGAGAAGCCCTTCGAAATCAAAAGTCATTAGAAGATCAAGTTACTCCGTTCCGTCCACATTTAATACATTCCGATGAAACAGCTAAAGGTGTAGATTCCGCACAAAATTCGAACAATGAAAGGGAAAAGGATACATTTGATGTAACTAAAGCACAGTATGACTGGAAAGAAGATAAATCTGTGAGCAATGAACATGACCAAAAGTCTATGAAGCCATCAAAAGTTAAGAAACATAGTAACGATATGAGAGAAAGTGATAAAGCGAAAAACTTATGGGGCGAAGATAATATGGCGGGTGAGAAAAATGACATACAAAAGAATAATATGGCATGGGATGTTAATAGTGGCATTAATACAAAGAAGCAAAATGTATGGGATGATATTGGAAATGTTCCAGGCAGTACAAGAGGAGATTCGTCTAAAGAAAAAATCTCAAAAAGTACCTGGGATGAACCAGTTAGATCTAATAAAAAATCGAATAGAGAAATGAGCAATTCACGGTAAGAACTCGTTTTACCTGATGACCTGTTTTATGTTCTTTGAGTTTACTTTAGAAATATCGTGTAGACCAACTTTTGATCTACGTGGATAGTCATGGTTTTGGGATAGCTGTGGTCTTAGGAAATTAGACAAGTTGTAAAATTATTGGATACCCTTACATCCTCTAAGTTACAAGTTCGCAAATGTTCCTGCCCTCTTTTCCAGATTACATGTGTCACAGTGTTGATGCTTGCCATCAAAGTGTAGGTGGGCTTTCGTGTATGTGCAAAGAAGATTTTAAAATTAAATTACTTTGACCGCTATTTTCACCACTTTGTGTGAACGCAAACTCAAATAATGCCTACTCACTCTTGCACTGAAAACCCCTAATTGTAACGTACCGGGAAACATCTGGACAGACACTGAAAGGTCATTAACTGCTTGCTATCTTTTTCATAAATCAAATTTTGTATGGTATGGTACGCCAAATATTTTATGCCCATAGACTAATTATAACTGACAAAAAACTAAAATGAAATGGGATTTTGTTTTGGTATTCTAACATAATATTAAGAAACTAAAGACCACCACTGGAATTTCAAACTTTTGAATAAGTATTATAAATAAATTTTTTTTTGTACAGAAAACAGAAAGACATATGGGACAGTGTAGAATAGACTGGAGTAAAAAAGAAATCCAAATCCAATTTTGACGATGACAATTATAAACCGAAATTGGACAAAACGAGAGGAGACAAAATACCAAAGGCAGCATTATTGGGATAAACCACAGAAGATAGAAAACGACTGGGATGTAGTTGGAAGAGACTGGAGGCAGAATAGCCAGAAAACTTCCAGAAACGCATGGAAGCCTCCAAAGCAAAAGCACCAGTATCTGTTGTGTATGAAAGCCAAATTATGTTGCACGCATTCCAGATTATCATTCGGGACGAGATAGAGCCTTGGGTACCTTCAGAGGAAGAACCCCCATCCCTTTTATCGGGAAAAGGGGTATATATGATGAGAAGTAAAATGCTAGCTGAGATTTTGGTTGTTTTCTTGGATAATAATCAATTAATTCAGGCAAACAGAAATATAATTAAAAAAGTCTTAAAAGAGGTTTTTGTAACAAACAAACACATGCAACTATCACATTAATAATGCGAAAGTTTGTGAGCACAGATTTCCCAATTCAACAGATTTTCCGATGTCTGTGTTTGTGAGTGTATTTTTGTAACACGTCTTAATGGTTTTTAAAGAGATTTCAATAAAATTTACTAAAGAGTTAGCTATCACTCTGAAATAACACATGGGTTAGAATTTCCTTCACGAGAATGTCTTAGAACACGGACAACACCGCTACAGCTAGCATTATTATAACAGCTAAAACATACCTTATCAACATAACGATTACTTAGAAATATAATAGTAATTATACGACTTTTACGATCAAGATCATTTTTAGTAACCGTGACTATAATATGGTGATTCTGGACAGGCCTTGTTGGTCGCCTTTGATTCCCGGACCCAGTCATCATGCCTATTCTTATAATGCCTACTTATGGATTGGGCAAACAACAGATAAATAAAATTGTCAATGAAAATAAAATATGTACGGAAAAAGTGAAAATTTCAACGTCGACGTATAGGCAGCCGTCAAAAATGCGACAGCAAAAAATGGCATGTTTGTGAATGAGAACATGCTTCTTTAATTTGATGAAATATTCTCACTAAGATCAATTATTAATGTAAAAACTTAAATATACTTAATCAGTTACTGTTAACTGTAGTTTAATCGAAGCTCAAATTGTGGTAGGCAACTAAAGCAGCTATTACATTATGCGATCTACAGCGTGTGATGTGCAGACTGTATGCACATCACAGACAAGCTCTCTATTACACTGTGCGACACATCGTACAGTGGTGCCAACTTAGCTACTACAATATACAATATACTGCCAATATAGCTAGACATAAACTTGGTAGGTTCTTTATTGACAAAAGACTACTCGCCTCGGCATTTCGATATCATTTATTTTCTTTAAAAACGCTTTGATCACATCCGTCCGGCCCGGTCCGGCCGGTCTGATTAGCAAGCCACCTGTTCTAGCTTTTATTACACTGTGCGATCTACAGGGACCATGCAGATTGCAGAAAGAATAATGTAATTGCTGCTTATAGCAAAAACAAAACAGCGACTAAAAATATGTTGTCTATGTCCAATTGGTTTCTTATCTGTAGTAAAAAAATTCCCTCTTGGCATCACTAGTACTTATGTCTGTAGTTTATGGTCCAGTTTGACAATTGTTTCTTTGTGTTTATTTTACAAAAACTGAAGGAAAAAATTGAAATAATGTGAGTATACTTTCTAATTTCTTATCTTTTTATCCATGTTCTGTGTGTTCCAATTATTGTTTTATTCTAAGTATTCAGAGTTCTTCTTTAGAAATCTAAAACTTGAAACTCATCGTCAAACTGTCAAAGATATCTTATCTTTTTTTTTAATAGTTCGTGAATCACCGATAAGGCGCTAGTATCGTTACTTATTTTGATCACGTGACCAATTGAACCGCCAAAATAATTGTCAACTGTCACCTTTTCGCGGACACCGCAAAATTTTGTCCCGGATAAAATCGTGAAAAAATTGTTTAATTACCATCGGATTATTAACGAAATCGCTACTTTATTACCAAGCGGTTGTGTTTTAGTGTATAGAAACCAAAACTACTTGTTAAAATACCATAAAACAATGGCTAAAGTGCACATAACCAATGTCGTTGTCCTCGACAATCCTAGCCCGTTTCTGAATCCATTTCAATTCGAACTCACCTTCGAATGCATTGAGGAATTAAAAGAGGATTTGGAATGGAAAATGATTTACGTCGGTTCAGCAGAAACTGAGGAGCACGATCAAGTTTTAGACACTATATACGTTGGACCAATACCAGAAGGCCGACACATGTTTGTATTCCAAGCACCACCGCCGGACGTGAATCGTATACCAGAGAACGATGCACTAGGCGTCACAGTAGTATTATTAACATGTTCATATCGTGGCCAGGAATTTGTCAGAGTAGGTTATTTCATAAACAACGAATATAGTGAAAACGAACCGGAATTACGCGAGAACCCGCCAGCGAAACCTCAATTTGACAAAGTAGTGAGAAATATACTAGCATCAGAGCCTAGAGTGACGAGGTTCAAGATAAATTGGGCCGAACCTGACGCTGCGGCAGCTATGGACTCTGGTGACGGTAAGTATTTAATACTTATTATAATTTTTCATATTTCTATTTCTAAATGAAATAATGTAATAAAGTCATAGCTGTTGAGTTATTGCTTCTATTCAAAACATATATAAAAACTTGTCAATCAAGTTATGTATTTACAAAATTTTTCCTTCCTCATGTTGGTATTATTAAACTTTAATTTGAAATAGTTACATATCTAATAATAAAGAGCGTCGGTGGCTCAGTGGTGTGGACTGTCGCCTTCCTACCGGGAGGGCTGGGGTTCAAATCCCGACACGTACCAATGTATTTTCGAAAATATATGTATGTTATCCGACGCTCTTACGGTGAAGGAAAACATTGTGAGGATACCTTCATGCACGCCTGTGAAGATATTCGAAGGGTTTTGTGTGAAGTCGTCCAATCCGCACTGGGCCCGCATGGATGACTAAGGCCTAATCACCCTATACGGGTAGGCTCGTGCCCCTCGGTGGGGACGTTTAATGAGCTGATGATGATGACATATCTAATAGATAAGAAATCCATTGATATTATCCATTGGTATTCAGTAAAAGTTTGCTCTTCTAAAACTGTTTTGTATCTTCTACAACAGAGAATATATCTTTTTGTAATATTTATGAATATTACTGTTGACAGGACAGAGTGTTGGTAGCTCAATGGTATGGACTGTTGCCTTCTGACTGGGGAGGAAACAGGTTTAAATTCCGCCACATACCAATATGATTCGGATTTTCGAAATTATATGTACATTATTCGACACTCTTGCGGTGAAGGAAAACATATTGATGAAACCTGTGCATGCCTATGAAGAAATGCAAAGCTTGTCCGTGAAGTCGACCAATCCACACTGAACTAAGGGACTAATCACCCGAATAGGGGTGCTCCTCAATGGGGATGTTTAATGACCTGAAAAAATATTTGAAATATTTTCACATCGCTGCCAACTGTTATAAATGAAAACCACATATTTTGGCACCAAGTCATTTTTTGTCCGTGACCATTGCGGATTTTTCTGCTACAATTTTCTGCCAGTTTCAGCCTGTATTATGTTGTGAACTCATAAATAAATACATGATCATGATATGATGAGTATATCCCTTTTGTAATATATGTTTTAGGCAATCTGGAGACATCGCACGCACCTAGCAATGACTCGTATGGTGCATCGTTCAATGCAGATAGCCAAATAAGCGGAATAGAATTCCAAGGAAGTCTCAGTGGTTACGGAGATAATTCAAATTCAATAGCTCCTATGGAATGCTGAGGTGAGTTTATTACAATCAATTTTACTAAGTCTTTTTAATGATTCGTAATAGAAGGGTTAATAAATAATTTGAGAGCATCGGTGGCTTATTGGTGTGTACTGTTAGTTTCCAATCAGGAGGGTGCAGGTTCTCATACAGCCACGTACCAGTCTTATCGGAATTTGAAATTTCATGAATGTTTATCTAACACAGGTTTTCTCATGATAACATCGTGAGAAAATTTGCGCACGCCTGCGAAGAGATTCAAAGGTTGTGCGTGAAGTCAGCCAATCCACACTGGGCCCGCGTGAACTACTAAGGCCTATACACCTAATATGGATAAGCTCATGCCCCTCAATGGTGACATATGATGATCTGATGTTGATGAAATGTACTAATTACTTTTTTTTGTTTCAGATTTATAGTACTTAGTGAATAATACAAACGGTGAACTTTATGAACTGTGTGCTAGTAAAGTGTTATTAAATAGTGAATTGTGTAGTTCCATGTACAATAATACAGTCTTGGCATGGCCCTGTAGGTTCGCGCAGTCCCTATTCGCGTAACCGGCGAGGGCGGGGCTGCTTTTCTCCCCAAACATATGTTAGGCTTCCCATGCTCAGCAAGTCGAGGTTCGAGTCCAGTTCGGGGACGCCCTTAGGCTCGTTGTGTCAATTTTAAGGCTGAGAGCCATCTGCGGCCAACAGCAGTAGTCAGTTCGAAAAAAAATAGAGTTATAGTAATAGGAATTTTCTATTTTGTAATTATAACTAACTTTTTGTGACGAAAATATTTGCATAACATTTGATAGTGAAGAGTTAACTTTGATAGTTCTCAAGCTTGCATGGCAATCAAGTTAGTTGATGAACACTAAGCAACCATTGCATAGGTTTGTCATTAGATTGGTGTAGCAAGCTTTGTAATGGTTGCTATTTCATGGATGACCAAAAAATATTTTCTAGCATCTTGAGGTTAAACTTGACGAAGTGTCTAGACTTGATGACCCATCTGGTGTAACTGTTGGAGATGTCGACTATTACACCAAGGGTTCCGGGTTCGATCTTGGTGTAGAAGCGGACATCTCTACCGCTAATGGATCGTCATTTATTTAACTGTTATTTATGTACATGTAACTAAATATAAACGATGATTTGACTGATGAATGTGCGATTTAATATTTACAGTTAGTTTAAATTGTTTATTTACTGTTGAACAATAGATAATGGAGTTGCAATGTAAACTACTTATTGTCAACCTTTAAAAAGATTTAAGGAAAATGTGGGAAATAAGGTGGTAGCCTCAAGCTGTTAAGTAGGTAATAATAAAATGGATGAAATTTGAACTACTGAAAATACATAAACAAATACTCAATTTGATATTTTAAACCTTACCTACCTTACTCGTAGAATATATACCGTCAAAGTGGCTGATTTTTAATTTGAAATTCTATGTATTATTTTTATATTACATGACTAATACTGTGTTGTATTTACAATATTGTTGTATAAAGTAAAAAAATAAGGAAATGATACAATCATAAAAAAAACTGGTATTTTTAGAGCAGTAACACACAGCATCATATAGAGGTATCTTCTTAATTTCTTTTAATTGTTTCTTGTAAACACGATATTTAACCCTTCGACCGCCAATGACGTCTAAAGGCGCCAGACACAAAAAAAACTATTGTTTCGGGATTTCCGGTGTTCAATGGGTTAACCTTAATATGTTTATTTATTGTCTATATCGTTAAGGTGATAATCAAATAATACAGAACCAAATCAAGCCATATCTATTGTTTAACAGTAAAGTAAACCTAGTCTAGATTAGTTAGGGGAAGCTTGACGAATGCAGTACAATGGATTCTTTTGAAATTAACTTGCAGGCATAAAGTTAAGTGAGCTAGTGTACAACCTGCTGGAATTAATGATAACCTTATTGAAAACAAGAAAAGAGGAAAGTGAGGTCTCATATAATTTTATTATGCAAACTAGACGCACAATCACGAAGAAATATCAACCAAAAAATGTCCGACCCGTTTTATACATATGTTCACTTATTGTTATATTTATGACATAAAAAGTCATTAAAATGTTGACCTTAACACGTCAATAAAAGGGTACAAAAAAAACAGGAAAATTCTAACTAACGCGATGGGTAGACTTTTGCTGCGGAAACTTTTTGAGTGAGATTGTGCGCCTAGTTACGTTTTGTTTGTCTTATAATAAATATTTGTTTTCGACTTAGCAGTGGGATACAATTCAAATTGATGTGGTCTCTGGGGGGTAACCGCCATCTCTTAACAGTGTTACAATAATATTACTTCGTCTTTTCGGATGCCAAAATGCTGACGTGTCATTATAACAATACTGTTTTAAGGGATTGAGGTTACCCCCAGACTGGATTGGTAATTTTTTTGTGGATCATGTTTATTTAAGTTTTACTAACTAGTTGTAAAAGAAGAGACAATACATAGGATCAAATGTGACTTGATAGCCCTGGTGGCTAAAAATGTAACTTAAATGTTTGTCTAATTGTATGAAACCTCATAATATTTTTAAGGCATGAAGACTAAAAAAGCCTTTAGGGATGATATGGAGGAAATTGTAGATTTTTTTGTAATAACAGCTCCATTTACTGTCCCTATTGGTTTGACATGTTTGCTGTCTTATTAATCGATTTTCGCCTATAATACAATGATATAAGATTGTTTGTAACCCTAGCAGAAAGTAGGAAGTGGTATAACTTCCATTGCAGCCTCGTCATGTATTTTTAATTGACGTTTTTCTACCATTAGACAACGCACTAACAGAGTTGTTGTACAAGCAAAAAAATATATTTATCAGTTGTGAACATCTGTTTAACACAGCATAAGCATTTTGTCTTGTTGTTTTGAATATATTAAAGAGATTTCTGCTGGCGTGGCTGTGTTAAACGAATGATCAAAGTAGAATTAAATCGTGCATGGCTAAATAACTTTATGGAAAATGTGTGTTTAGGTTTTCGGGAAAGTTATACCAGGTTTTGCTATAACGACGAAATATACATTAACTGGTTTGAACGTTAGCAGACTATCATCATCAGCTCATTAAACGTCTGAGGGGTGCGAGCCTACCCGAATAGGGTGTATAGGCCTTAGTCGACTACGCGAGCCCCGTGCGGATTAGACGACTTCACGCACACCTTTGAATCTCTTCGCAGGCGTGCGCAGGTTTCTTCGCGATGTTTTCCTTCAACGTAAGAGCGTTGGATAAACGTAATATAATTTCGAAATTCGAAATACATTGGTACGTGGCGGGATATGAACCTACACCTTCCAGATCGGAAGGCAACAGTTCACAGCAATGACTCACCGACGCACTAGACTTCTACTTTAACTGTTCATCAATTTGACTAGAAATTACAAAGTAAGACGTGCTGAGGTAACTATCGCCTCTAACACAAGAGCAGTAGGGTTCAAAATATTTACAACAATTAACAAGACGGTACATTATATCAACGAGGAAAAATAATATGGCAGTGTTTAGATATAAGGTTGTTTTAAATTGTAATTATGGTGTCACCAAAACCTCTGTATATATCTACAGGTAATTATGTAACTAAAGTTAAAAAAAAACAATACTAATAACAGAAATACAAAATTTTTAAATTGTGTGTGATTTTTCTTTACTACTAATATTATTATGTCCTTTAAACCATTGAACGCCGGGAATCCAGACACAATAGAAAATCTATTGTGTATGACGCTTTAAAGCGTCATTGGCGGTCAAAGGGTTTTTAAAATTAATTATTGAATAGAATCTTTCAAAAACACTTGCCTTTTACGACATTGCAGCCTGAATCACCTTTTATATTAAAAGAAAGGTGATTCCGTGCTTCATAGGGCACACAAGTCTGTCGGTCCTGTCCTACTAATTTAAAGTAAAATTACCAGGTATAAGAGACCTAACTGTTGTCTCGGGTGTCGGGCGCAGTGCGGCATTGGTGTAGAATAACTGTCAGTTGTTGGTCTCCTTCAATGCGCTCTGTCATGGTCAGGCGTATCGCTTACCATCAGGTTAGCGTCCTGACCGTCTTTCTCTTAACATAAAATCTTTCCACACACGTACGGTCCATAGATTCAATTTTAATCTTATGACGCTTTAGTTGTATTGAAATATCACATTTCTGATTGTGACCTCATTCTCTATGCAACATAATTTTGTCACGTATAATTTCTGCGGAATGCACGTCTGCAATGTACAACACGTTTACTAGGCGGTAGACACGATACTGAGTCGTCTAAATATACCACCGCAGTGCCAGATATCGTCCGTGAAACAGGAGTGTTATACACTTTTGTGTGTCGGGATGATGGCACTGTAGCTAGTGAAATTACTGAGTATAAGAAACCAATTATCGGTCATGTCGGGTGTAGTGCGGCATTGATGGAGGATAAGAACTGTACCTATCAGTTAATAATAAAGTATCCTTCAATCTGTATTGTCATGGTCAGGCCTATCGCTTAATATCAGGTGGGCGTCCTGTTCGCATTCATGATATATGGTAACCCTATCCGTAACCCACAACAATTATTGTGTAGATTCCGGGATTTGATAGACTACGACCATCTGCGGTCGCTAATTGCCCGGTGAAGCTGGCTGAAAAGTGCTCTAGGACTAGACTTAATGGTGGAATCGGTACTAAGTCGTCTAGGTAGGTACCACTGCAGTGCCAGATATCGTCCCGTAAAATAAGTGTTTTGCACTTCTGTTTTCGGGGTGAGGGCACTGTGGCTAGTAAAATTACCGGGTATGAGATACGTCACATCTGTCGTCTCGGGTGACGGGCGCAGGGTAGTTATGCTCTTTGCAATAAGTTTGGCAGAGCCTTTAGAGCTCGCTCCTTGTCCTGTGAAGCTGTGAATACATCAAACGTAGATCAACGAATCACAGATAACACCCAAGGTGTGATATCGTTGTTACAAAAGATATTTATTGACAGTTGAGTTGATTCAAACAGTGTGACCACGCTTTTTTACATTTACTTGACTGTACTGGGACCTACCGGATTAGTTTTTTTTTAATTACTTGGAAATTCTTTGCCTGCTGAATAATGATGATGATTTTTTTTAATGATGTCATGTCAGTCTTATAAGGTTAAGTAATTAATATAAACATCTAAGTTGTGATTCAGACGATAATTGCTGCGACCATATCACAGGGTCGAACATGTTTTGGTCACAATACAAACTGTACCTACATTAATAGAGCAATTAAGAATTGAATTGAGCCGAATGTGCTGATTCAATAGCCTACCTATGTTATGGCAAGTGGATTGCAAACATGATAAGGTGATATCGAAAAGTATATACAAATCAGTGGGCATGGTCACATTAGTGGCAGAAGCAATATTACGCAATGCTTTTGGCTGTCACGATAAATCATTAAAAACGCAGTTGGCAACTAAATTGTGGTTGTGAAGTGTTAACTTAGTGATTTTGGTGTGTTGAATATTTTTTTATAGTTTCAACCTACGAAAATGAATAAGAACGAAATATTTATACCAATTTAAAAGGTAGAGCCAGTGTTATGTCCAGTAATTATTAAACCATATATATTTATTGAAAGAAAGAAAGAAAAAAATCTATATTCAAATAAATCTGTTACAGATACTTTTGAATCGTCAATTGTTATTATTATCATATTTTTTGTGACTACCACCGGTTCGGAATAAGTAGGATCTTCGAGAAGAGCCGGCAAGAAACTCGAGTTACTCTTTTAATCTTTTTATATCAGTAGTTACAGAGTTTTGTCATTTACCTACACATAGCTTTACAATAATTTATTACAAAGATTTTGTAACTGGAACACTAAGTGCAAGACCACACATCTTTATCCGATAAATATTTGTCTATTGTATAGTAACCTTTTTACATGAGGGTTTTTACATCTTTAATTTAAACTGGTGAAAAGGCAATTCGGCAAGACTTTGTGGTATTTTATTAAAGAATGTTATGCCTCTTCCAACAAATTATTCTTGACGCGAAAGGGAATCTTATGGTGCAATAGATTTCTTTTTGAGCGTCAGTGGCCTATGTGTGTGTTTTTGAGCGTCAGTGGCCTATGTGTGTGTTTTTGAGCGTCAGTGGCCTATGTGTGTGTTTTTGAGCGTCAGTGGCCTATGTGTGTGTTTTTGAGCGTCAGTGGCCTATGTGTGTGTTTTTGAGCGTCAGTGGCCTATGTGTGTGTTTTTGAGCGTCAGTGGCCTATGTGTGTGTTTTTGAGCGTCAGTGGCCTATGTGTGTGTGGACTGTTGCCTTTCAATCTGGAATTGAACGATTTGAATAAAGCTTGATACTAATGTTCACATAAAAACAAGAAATAGGTTTCAATATTGCTTTTGTAATGAGGCATTTAATTAATTATTTAATCTCAATCCATTTTAGTCAAACATTAAGTACAGGGGACTTGAGGCCTAACATATAACATCGTGCGAAAAGGCGTACGATAGTACGCAGTGGATTTGAACCTGCACCCTCCAGATTGGATGGCAACAGTCCACACCATTGAGCCACCGACGCTATACCCATAAATACAAAGATAGATAATTATTATTGATACAACTATAAATAAATCTCCCCTTTTGTAAGCCAAGTAAGGTCAATCAAGAGCTCTTTGACCGATTGAGGGTAAAAAGGTATTTCTAGAACATCAATGGTATGTACATGTATGGTAGGTAGTAATTTTACTTATACAAATGTCAAGCCTCAAAGGTCTCATTTTATTCGGGATAAGTCAACCTGACGGAGATCTTGACATCTTGTCACTGTCTTCAGCTTCAGTAGTGTAAATACGTCACTAACTCACTAGGTGGTAGACTCGATACTGAGTCGTCTAGGTATGTACCACCGCAGTGCCAGATATCGTCCCGTTAAATATGAGTGTTCTGCACTTTTATGGGATGTTTCGGGATGAGGGCACAGTAGCTATTAATATTACCGGGCTAGCAACAGCGCCCTTATCCCGAAACACAGAAGGGCAAAACACTACTTTTTTACGAGACGATATTTGGCACTGTGGTGGTACCTAACTTAACGGCTCAGTACATAGTCTACCACTTAGAGAATTTATTTTAAAAGCAATAAATCTCACAAACCGAGACTAATATTTTTGTCCTGATCTGACATTTAATGTGGTAGCCCTACGGTTGACCTGCTACGTGTTCGTCACTGCAATAGGCACACTAAGGATTTTTCAATCACGGAAATTTGATTCTTATATTCTTGGTGTGTAAGTCCACAGTTCAAGTTACATAAATATTACCGACGCACTTGGAATTTAGTGCAAATTAGAAGCCATTCAATGATAGAACGTGCGTAACGTATCGCTGAACTGCGAACGCTTTTTGTTTTTTAATTGTAATGCAATAACAAAACTCTGCAAGACTTTTGTGTCAATTTATTTTTTTAAAGTGAACCCGGGATTCCATATTTGATAAAAATTTGTGATCTGTGAGCTTAAAAATATTTGAAAAAATGGTGTTCTAATTAAAAATAAATATTGTTTGATCGGTTGTTAGTAAATTCGACATGTTGCGAGTTTGTATTGTCGATAAAGCGACGTTACTGTTGTTTTTGTGAGTTTTAAATCAATATGTTTACAAGTTATGTTAAATTTTTTGACTGAATTTTAAATTTGTTAATTTGGCGCCAATGTTACGTGTCTCTGTCAATGACAAAGTTTTTAAGACATCAAGTTTTTTTTTAACTTCATCGTTCGTTTATGAAGAACCTCCTTTATAATTACGATGACTTATTTCTCTCCCATAGCTATGATTACTTCCCAAAGCGTCGGTGGCTCTTTGGTATGGACTGTTGCCTTCCCATCTGGAGGGTGCAGGTTCCAATCCCGCCACGTACGTGCAGTCTTTTCGAATTTTCTAACTTATATATACGTTTATCCGACGCTCTTACGGTGAAGAAAAACATCGCTAGGAAACCTGCGCACGCCCGCGAAGAAACTCAAAGGTTGCGCGTGAAGTCGGCCAGTCCGCACTGGGCCCGCGTGGACGACCTAGGCCTATACACCCTTTACGAGTAGGCTCGTGCCTCTCGGTGGGGACGTGTTATATGAACTGATGATGATGATAGTTATGATATGTGCTGATTTGGGACTAAATGGGCTGATCATTGATTGTTTTTCATTTTGTTTCAGTGTGTCAATAAATGCAGTTTTAAGCCGAGACACAATAAGAAAGTCAACATTAGCAGGTAAGTTCTCAAGATGCCGATGAAATAAGTAACAAGAAGTTTTCTTAATAAAATGTTTTATTAATATTTTTCCAAAAAAATATAATGAATAAAAAGTTATCACACACTTGTTTACAAAGCTGAATTATTAATTATTTAAACTCACCAACCCAGGACTTTGACTTTGAATGTTTCCACAGAACGCTACAAGATGTCGCTGCAAAGGCTTGCAGCGCTCCGAGCGCTTATGGCTAATCAGCCGACAGCGCTTGCGGCGTATATCGTGCCTACAGCTGATGCCCATAATGTAAGTTGAACGAACGAATGAAGTTGAGTTTGGGACTCGCGACGATGGCCCACGCTGGCGATGGCGGAATTCTTCAAAGGTGGTTCCATGATAATGTAGCTCGGGTTTGATGAAGGAAGGCTAGAGCAATCGAACTTTTAAAAATCGACTCAGTGTCACTACTTCATTGCAGTATATTTATTCCCGAGATTATTTATATTACGAATAACACGAAATTGTAAAAAAAAATATTTACCGAAAAAAAACGATTTCATACTAAAAACTAAATATATTTTATTAACAATTATTAATACGCGCATATGAATCGGACAATCCGGGATGTTTGAGAACCCTAAACCTACGCATAATAATGATTTAATTCTCTAATATTCACACACGCACGCGCGCACACCAACACACGCACACACATGCACACACACACACAAATACACACACAAACACACACACAAACACACACACACACACAAACTTATGCTTGTTATCTTTTATACGTTCCAAATCACTAGTATGAGTCTGTGAAAAATATTGTGAATGATTTTTTTTCTTTTTTATATTTCACATAGCACCAGTAGACATGAGAAGGGAGTGGTTATCAGGGTTCACGGGATCGGCCGGGACTGCGGTGGTGACGTCATCGACCGCGTTGGTCTGGACAGACGCCACACACATACGCACATATATATATAGCCTAGTAATATTGACATAATATGAAAGAGCGGAGCCTAGGAGGCTTCTCTTGCTTTGATGGAGGTTCCGAATCACTAGTTTCAGGCTCTAAAATTGTTGTGAATGATTTTTTTTCTTTTGTGATATTTCACAGTCGGAATACATAGCACCAGTAGACGCGAGGAGGGAGTGGCTGTCAGGGTTCACGGGTTCGGCCGGGACCGCGGTGGTGACGTCATCGAGTGCTTTGGTCTGGACAGATGGACGGTACTATACGCAGTTCGAGAAAGAGGCCGATTTGACGCTGTGGACTTTGATGAGGCAATGTAAGTCGAAAGTGGAGATTTTTGTTAACTAAATTATATATTACTTCAGAACGGTCCGGACGCTCACATTGTGAGTGATACGCCTGACCATGACAGAGCGGCATTGAAAGAGACCAACAACTGATAGAGTTATTATTCTCCATCAATGCCGCACTGCGCCCGTCACCCGAGACAACAGATGTTAGGTCTCTCATATCCGGTAATTTCACTAGCTACAGTACCCTCATCCGGAAACACAAAAGTGCATAGCACTGGTATTTCCCGGGACGACATTTAGCACTGCGGTGGTGCCTACCTAGACGACTCGCTATCGAGCCTACCACCTATGTACAATGTGTGTATTTATTTGTGTGTGTGTGTGTGCACACGCGATCCATGTGTGGTGTACATGTGTGTGCTTTGGCTCCACTGCGACTCGCCGCCGGAGGGACCGCGGTGGTGACGTCATCTAGTTTCGCAGTTCTAAATTTATTTAATAGATAGAGAGTTCAAAGGTTTATAGGTACGCATAAATGTTTCTCTTGAATCACCATCTACTAAAAAAACGCATCAAAATCCGTTCATCTTCAGCTCATTAAACGTCCCCACCGAGGGGCACGAGCCTACCCGTACGCGGGTGATTAGGCCTTATTATTATTATTATTTAGGTTTTGAGGGCTATTCAGGCTTATGCAGACCTGTAGTCACTTCGACCTAGAAGATCTTTTGTGACTCGCTCCTCTCTTAGAGTTCATCTAATAGTTGGGCACTTTTTAGGAAGTTAGGACCCTGCCCAACTTATAGATTTGATGTCACTTGGGCATAGATAATAGTTACCCAAGTGGATATTTCGCTTCCATTGTAGAGGACCACAATTGCAGAGTAAGTGCATTGGTGTCTCTCTCTCTTCCGCGCAGAATCTGCAGGTTTCCGAGTCACTTAGCTTCATTTTGTGGTGATGGTTAGGTGGTGATTAGGCTTTAGTCCTTAGGCCTTAGTCGTTCACACACACATAGGGTCAGAAAAAGCGGCTTTGTTTTATACTATGCAGTGATGTGACATGACAATATGTCCGTATTTTTTATCTATGACATAACCTAAATCATAGTTTAAATTTCTCAGCCAATCAGAGATAACTTTGCTAATTAAGTTTTTTCTCATCAGCTCTTCCCGATACACCGTCAATGGAGAAATGGTTTTCCAAGAACCTTCCAGAAGGCGCGACTGTTGGGGCGGACCCCCACACGATGACCAGGGAAGAGTGGACTCCGTTACAGGTACCTTTTTATACACCACTAGCAAACCCAGCGCACTCCGTTTCGCCACCAGATGGCTTCGTTTTATGTAACATTTCGTTTGGTGATCAAAAGATGCCATCTACTTAAAATATTGGTTTGTAGTACATGCTATGTATCAGAGATGGTGCTGTATGTGAAAAAAGATTTTCTGTTGAATTTTTTCCTGAATTTTATTTGCTATAAACCTCACGGAGCCCGAGACCTTTCCAACGAATGCAAAAAAATCGGTTCGTGCGTTCTGGAGTTATAGCGTCAGGAAGGAAAACCCGACTTATTTTTTATATAGTAGATAAGGGTTTTTTTAGAGTTCCGTAGCTAAATGACAAAAAACGGAACCCTTATAGATTCGTCATGTCTGTCTGTCCGTCCGTAAAACTCTTTTCTCCGAAACTATAAGCACTACACTATTCAAACTTTGTAAGTATTTGTATTCTGTGAACCGCTATTAGATTTCCGATATTTAGGAACATTAATTTAATAAAGATGTAATCAAATTGTTCATTTAAATACGAAAAGTAATTAAATTCCTTTTAATCGCTTCGGTTTTTCATCATTTCTTCTCTTTCTCGGGTCCGTTGATAAATGCCTTAATTTGTTTTTTATATATAAAAACTGGCCGAATTTCGACACACTTTTGTTGTTTGCGAGACTACATCCGTATTTTTTACACGTCACCCATGGACGTATAAAAAATACAAACGTAGTCTCGCTAACAACATAATTGTGTACTTTAATTTTAGTTTAAATTAATTTTGTTTTTGTTGGCTTTGTTGTGTGATGTGATGAGAGAACCTTATGTATTTAATTATTTAGACTATATTCCTATTGTTCTCTAGACTGCCCTCAGCAAAGCGAAGATGAGCCTCGTCGCAGTACCAAAGAATCTGGTGGATGAAGCAAGGGCTGTCCTCAAGGACCCACCTCCGTCGAGACCTCACAATCCAATCATACCGCTGCCAGTCAAATACACTGGTAAGTTGAACTTTTAAAGCCTGTATTCTATAACGAGTCTTAACGTTAATCATTATTAATTTGAGTCAATAAGGAATAGCGCTATTTTTTATGTAACAAGTACAGGACGGTCAGGAACCTCATTTGATGGTAAGTGATACGCCTGACTATAACAGAGCGGCATTAACAACTGATAGACAGTTATTATTCTCCATCAATGCCGCATTGCGACACTCGAAACGACAGATGTTATGTCTCTTACACCCGGTAATTTCACTAGTTACAGTGCCCATCCCGCAACACAAAAGTGTATCTGTTTCCCGGTACGATATCTGGCACTGCGGTGGTACTCTCGTAACTCTCGAGTCTCGTTCTAGAATACGGGCCTTATACACTCGTAGTTCTGCATTTTCGATTTTGATCGAAGATTTTTACAAAGTTAATGATAAATAAAAATCTTCAAAAATTGGGTTACGTAATATTGGAACGTTCCCCAACATTACAAAGTTTAAAATTGATATATGCCTGTTTCTTTGTCTGGTACAGGCAAGCCAGCGGGTGAGAAGATAAAAGAGCTAAGAGAGAAGATGCTGGAGAAAAAAGCAGCGGCTTTAGTGATAACAGCTTTGGATGAAGTGGCCTGTAAGTATATTTGTACTCAAAACTCAAATTTAAATTAATCTTTAACATATCCTTTCACAGATTACTTTCCTTCTCTAATTGTCTACTATATCCTTTCTTTCTGTTTATTTCTACTACAGGTTTTCTTTCTCTTATTTCCTACCACATACTTTCCTTTCTATTTTTCTACTACATACTTTCTTTCTTTTATTATCTACTACAGACTTTCCTTTTCTAAATTTCTACTACAGTCTATATTTCTGCTTCAGACTTTCCTTCTCTAATTTTCTACAACAGTCTATATTTCTACTTCAGACTTTCCGTCTCTAATTTTCTAGTACAGTATTTATAGTACAGTCTGTTTATTTCTACTACAGACTATCTTTTTTTTTTACTACAGACTATCTTTGTCTATATTTATACTACAGACTTTCTTTCTCTTATTTTCTACTACAGACGTTATATCTCTAGTTTTCTACTACAGACTTTCTATCTCTTTTTTCGCCTACAGACTTTCTTCCCTTTTTGTCTACTGCAGACTTTTATCACTGATTTTCTGCCACATACTTTCTTTCTCTAATTATCTACTACAGACTATATTTGTACTTTCGACTTTATATTTCTACTAAAGACTTACTATGTCTATATTTCTACTACCGACTTTATTTCTCTAATTTTTCTACTACAGACTTTTTCCCCCGCAGACACCCTGAATCTGCGACGCAGCGATATCGAGTATAATCCAGTCTTCTTCTCCTATCTGGTGATAACTCCGTCTTCTGTAACGCTGTTCTGGGGCGATGGTGACTTGTCCAGGGATGTGCTGGCCCAGCTCGCTGATGAGAAGGTGGATCTGGAGGGGAGACCTTACGAGGAAGTGGTCAACTATCTGCAAGAGTTGGCGGTAAGAGTTGCTGTAATGTATTTAAGATATTAACAATTTTAAATTTAACTTAAATATATTACACCCTAAACACTTAAAAATAAACAATTAAAACTAAAAAATATAAATAAAAGAAGTCCCTTTCGGCAAGGTTCCGAAAATACAGGCAGCGTTACCCATTTGTATTGCCAGACTGATTCTTTGTCCAAGGAAGCTGCCAGATCTTGGGTCAATTGTGATGTCGACTAACCTCTTCGAAATTTCCTTAAAAAGCCAAAGGGAGCGTTCAAGTAATACGTAACGCAATTTGGGGGGGGGGGGGGTCTCGTAAAACGTTACGATGTGTTACAGAGGCGGAGGGGGTCATTCTTACAATACGTTACGTAACATTGTTTTTTTAAATAAAAATTAGGGAATTAAAACTCCAAAATTGGCAACCCTTTTCATTTACGTTTTTCGGGGATTTTATTGATTGTATTAGTCTGGTCGTCATTTTTGTTTTATTCTCGCAAGTTGTCAAACCTTTTTGTTTCTATTTCACGGGGAATCCCTAGATTGTATTGTAAATACAATCTGTAACATACTTTTTCGCGACTTTAGGGTATAATTGGTCACTTGAGTGTTACGTAACGTTAAGATAGTGGGCGGAGGAGACAGAAAACGTTACGGTGCGTTACAAGGGGAGTAGGGGGGTCAAAAATCTTCAAAAATTGC
>PQWD01000997.1:0-94408 GCA_019425675.1 Leucinodes orbonalis
GAACAAACTCTAGTATCTTTCGGCTAAGTAACATAAAAATATCTTTGATGAAGTGGCATCTTTCTGGTTAATAATAATACCGAAGATAAAAAGTACCTACGTAATTTATTACATATGATGAATACAATATAACCGTTTATGTCGTTCGACGATTCCCTTTATATTTAAATGGGGAGTTTTGGCTTATACATGTACTATTTTCCATTTTTATGGCCCTTATGTGAGTATTCGAAAAGTTGACTCAATGTTGTTTTTTGCACAGATTGCTACTGCCGTAGTTTACTTTGGGAAGTTTGGGTTCACTTACTATTATAGCTCAAGGTATCCACATATTGGGCGGATAGGTTCACAATTATTAACCCCAAGTAACGCCAAATCAAAAACTTTATTAAGTGTCTGTTTTTAATTTAAAAAGAATCTTCATACTGCAGACATCACACAATGCGTATATATTTTTACAAATATTTGTCTGTTTGTAGAGATACTAAGGTATACGGCTTAAGACTTATCGTCGACTTTCGTTAACAACCT
This sequence comes from Leucinodes orbonalis, assembly GCA_019425675.1. Taxonomy (NCBI): domain Eukaryota; kingdom Metazoa; phylum Arthropoda; class Insecta; order Lepidoptera; family Crambidae; genus Leucinodes; species Leucinodes orbonalis. The sequence continues at coordinate 532 of PQWD01000997.1, forward strand.
ATGCCATGGAAGCTTAGGATACTTTAATTAGAAGACCGATGACGTCGTGGGCACAGTTAGTAAGTATGATATAAAATCATTCACGGTTCACAAAAAAACTGCAGAATGTAACCGAAGTTACCTACCTACTGAGAAAGCTTTTATAATAATAAAAATATTTTAACAATTTAGTAGATAATAACGTTTAAGCATTGTTATGCTTTATTTTAAGGAATTCTGGAGGGTAAAATGTTCAACCAGCAGACCCTTTTAGGGATTCCTTAATTACGGAGTTAATTTATTAAATTAAAGGGATACAATTGCTTTCATGTGATTAAATTTCTGGAAAATCAAGCCTGTGTATATACGTTAATTGTTTACCTTATCAATGTATCTTGTGGTACTTACAAAGTGTTTATTTGTGTTTATCTACTGTACATTTATCATTTTCAACAGATGATGAGTATCCTCTTAGCTCATTAATAGTGACTCCGGAAAACAAGAGTCATTAAGAGTCAGCATCCTGCTCCTAGTTATACTGAATTGATTGTTTTTTGTACTTTGAGTAAGGCTTGATATAAGCAGTATTTTTTTAACATTAAAATTTTTTTTGAGCTCTACCTCTTTAAAGATAGAAATACTTTCTTTAATGGTAAATTGATACTTCCTATTTCTAGTTATCAGGTCTGGTAACAGTTAACTTTATAATTTAGTCACAGCACTACGTATCAAGTTACCAACCACATTCTAGTTCATTCGGAACAAGTGGTGAGGTGGTGTCTAAGGCTATCCTTAGAAATGTATCGACAAGGTTCCTTAGTTGCTTTCATCTCCTTACTAATCTGGAGTCGTGTTAGTCCTACTAATCCAAGACATCTGCAAGGAAACTCGTAACTTTTCAACAAGAGTTGCAATTGTTACAAAAGTTTCTATGCTGTTAATTACGATGTTCATAAGTATAGCAACTCCAATATCAAAGTTCATTAATGCGTCCCAGTTTCGCAATGCGAGTTACATAGCGAAGCCGGCGCATTAAAATGCCACCCGTTGAACCGCATCACTCTACCCATTTTGCTTTAACTTTTTTTTGCTCGTTTCTTGTACGGTCAACAAAGAATGCCATAAAGATTTTTGAAGTTATAAAAGCAGATTTATGTTTCGAATTTATAATCATAGGGGACAAACTAATCACCCCTATGTTGCGCTAGGTTTTATCGTTTTCCTCACTCGTCCTCCAGTATCGACCCCAATATACACTTAATTTTGTACCCAAAACTTTAAAATCGAATATAGTCCTCAACGTGAGAAATGTACCTTTCCTACACAGAACAGTTAACATGCACGGAGTTACAGTAAAACCCCAAAAATGCGGCACAAGAGAAACATAGCCAACATTAGATTTCAGTGCTACCAACTACCGAGTTCAATGTAACGCCTTGGAAAGAAAAACAATATAGGAGAGCAAACTTGATCGCGCGAGACATTATTCGCTTCAAGCGTAAAGAACAGACGTTTCGCGTTCACAGCTGACAGGGAGATTTGCTGACTAGTCAGATATTCAGAGATTGAATCCGGACTTGTCGCCTGCATAATACGATGCGCCATTTGATTTGTACTGTAAGCCACTGCTTTTGATTCACTATTTTATCTACACTGATATTATAATGAGTAAAGCTTTTTTGTGTGTATGTTGGTAATGAATAAACTCAAAAAACTGCTGACCCGATTTCAGAGATTATTTTACCATAGGATAACTACATTGACCCCAAGTATCATATTCTTTATTTTATTTTTTGAACTTAAAATAATATATAAATAAAAAAATTGAAATACCGTGCGAAGCTGAGGGCGGATGACTAGTTTGTTAATATCTAAGCTTGCTGCTTGTGTATTTCGTCGGCCTTAAGATGTCGATATTTTTATTGATTTTCCTTGGTTTCATTTATAATAATAATAATAATAATATTTATGCTCGTAAACTTTAATAAAATTTTCATACTATACGCAGAATAAACTATATAACTCAAATATAACCATTAATGAACAAGGCATTGTAAGCATATTTCAAATATGTATTTCATTGTTAACACATTAGCCAATATATGCTTTCCTATTCTATCCCGTATTATCTAAGAACATCGCTAAAAGCTTTACCGTGTGACGAGGCAAGGGTCAGTGGGTGCCATTATCCCAGTCTAGTACAAATCTATGAATTATTCAAATATTCATTACGCCACTGGAAAAATTCTCAGGCAGGAAATTATTTCTTTGAATCCACCAATACGAATCTATGATGAGCAATAAAATCTTATTGAACCATCTACTCTTTTTTATCTCTTGAGTGACGGTTACATGTTTTAGGGGACTTTCTTTGTTTCAATAGTTCATGAAAAAGTGAATAGTATCCAAGTAGGTCGGTATGATGTTTATTAAATAATGTATAAGATAACTCAATTGAAGCCCTTGATTTAATAGTTTCTTGCTGACTTCGTAAGGGTTAAATAAATTAAAAATCTAATGCAATATAAACCCTTAGACCATAAATGTATTTATTTTACGTCTTTATGACATCATTCAAGCTCGCGTGGCGCCGAAATCTACCGGCACATCTAGGGTAAGATAAGCCATAGTAAGCATGTTGGTCCACAATTTTTCCCCATGTACAGCGATGGGGCATTGAATTGGAAACTCCTCAGGGAATGCTTATCGAAATACGGAGAGATATATTATCTTATTTTGGTTGATGACAGAATAGTTGTTAGCTAAAGTCCTGATTCCCATTCACCAGCGGCTAAAAGACATGCATGGCCTGCGGAGTTAGTGGCTGTTTCAATTAGTTATTTTCACACTTATCCGCAGAGAGACTCGTCCCAAAATCGCTGAGACGTGGGAATGGTAATGGTAGGCAAATCATTTGAGCTCAGGGATTTCAAGGAGTCGATGGCGGAAGCAATGTATTTATGTACGTCCAGACCGTACTGTTCACTTGCAACATAAAAAAAATATAAGTCATATGGTAATCAATTGTATCCAATATAACGTCAAATCTGAATCGTAAGTGAAAGTACTTTCTCTAAAAATATCAAAGTAAAGCACCGCACATATACAAAAACAACGGACATCACAAACTTATTTTCACGGGTACAATAAACCTACAATACATATTGAACATTCTTAACCATCCGTCCTATACCAGTAAAGCTGTCATTTATTCGGCTCTATATTATTCCTGAGGCTGTTTTACATAATTCTGTTGGGACTGTATCGCAAGGGTTTGCGTATGTTTGCACGACACGAGGTCTCAGTGCTTGCTGCCGCGACCGAGGTCGCGATGACAAATGACTGCTGTGGATGGACGAATTTTTTGGGATTTCCAAGGATAGGGAGCTTTTATATTAATTGAGTTTCGTTGGAATGACGTCACATGTATTTTCTCCCACGCGATACACAAGAACTGGGAAGACTAGTATAAGAATATAAAAAGTATTTTCTAATACAATTTCTTCAATTGGTGAAAATTCATTATCATAAGTAAGCTAAATTGAATGAAAACACAAAATAATAAATTAACAAAAAAAAACTATCAAAATTATTGTTTGCATCGTATATGTACTTACACAGCTGTGTTAGAAGCTTCTAATGATCATTCTTACAAACATGATATGGAATTTATTCCGAAATAAATAAGCATATCTTTTACTTTAATTTTTTTATTTTAAAAGTAATTAATTACCGAAACGGACTTTTGTTTCTCTCTTTACACAATATATGTTGGTTTTTTCTTTTTGTGCGAATTTTAAGTTAGATAATTAATACGACGTAAATTGTCTTTATATTATGAATAAGTTAATAACTGACATTCTTTGTACATACCGTTGATTACCGCATTTCAAAAAATTTGTTCTTTTCGTAAAACAAACTCTTCTGATACCGAAATGATATTTGCTCAAATTTCATAAAATAGAAATGATATCGAATGAAATTTAATAAAAGTGACGAGTGCTCGTCTATGGGTAACGACGGTCCGTTACGGACGCCTGACCTGATATATTTTTAATATCGCAACCTGAATTTTATTATACATTTCGGAAAATTCATAGAACCCTTTTTGCCTTTCATAATTTGAATATCGATTTAAAAATAATGAAATCACCCGAATCACTATACTGTCATAAACTTCCTGCGTCTGTGTTTCCCGATACATACAATTAATGGGTTTTAGCCGCTGCTATACTTCTCAGTTTTACGGCAAGTGCAGATAGCCCTGCATGTCTGTGTATTTATTCTACCTTTTTCCCCTTTTTATATTTTATATATCTTTAAGATCAAAAGTTAACGATTGCAGTTGGAAATTGAGTTAGAAACATTTTACTGAATTCGAACATTAGTGAATAGGAACCTTATTAAAGGAAAAGCAATTTTTGAAAGTATTTATTTTTCATTTCGCAACCTTCTTGGTATTGGCCCCGCAGCATATTTTCCTGAAATAACTTTGGGCCGTGATTCAGTTTCCAAACGAGTCCATTACCTACCTTGTGGAACTTTTATCAAGGTAAAAGAACTCCACAAAATAATATGGCCTAAATTAAGTACGAAAGGAGCAAAATAGTAACGTCTTATGACTAATATAATATATTAAAAATTGCCCATGATTTATATAATTGTGTATAAACGTATAGCTTCACGATGAAGCCTTCACCTAAAAATTTGCGTTTTGTTTATTTTAATAAACTAGAAAAACAATATATATTTTTTCTGCGCGACTTACATAAGTTATAGTTAAACTGCTTTAATAGGAAAGCTTATGAACCAAAGTAAACTTGTAATTTCGTCTCTTCCTCTCAAAAGCTCTCTTCTGATTAAAATTTACTTTGCCTGCTGTGCTAGTTTTTGATAAAACAACATAAATTTGTGAAATACTGCTCGCTGTGACAGCAAGTCAAAAAATACATTTGAAAAGTACTGCAGTTTTACCCGAGAGAATTTCCGTGATTTATTCTATTGGTGGTATTCAGGTTTTTGGAAGACTGCGTTTCTCTCGAGAGGGAACGTTCCGAAGATAGTGTACGAGTAAGTTTATAGATTTATTACTGAATACCATTTGGAAATTCTCTGGTTTTTTCAATAGCATTTATTTTTGATAACGCAATATTAAAAATTCAAATTATTTCCTAGTTGAAGTAGCAATATACGAGTATCTTATAGAATTTGTATCGCTGCTTTGATGACAAATACAGTATAGGTGTTATCGACATTTTTTTTTTATATCATTGAATGAACGAGACGACTTTCTTTTTAGATCTTAAAGTGGCGATATTTTTTTTAATGTAGGTAGCAATACCTTCGGTCTTGGTTTTGATAGTTCATCATCATCATCATTTCAGCCACAAAATGTCCACTGCTGAACATAGGCCTCCCCCAATAACTTCCACGCCGACCTGTCTGAAGCTATCTGCATTCAGTGGGTACCCGCAACCATCGTTAAGTCATCTGACCAACTTGTGGGCGGCCGTCCCACGCTGCGCTTGCTGGTGTGATAGTTAATTAACTTAATATTATATTTATATACAAACCAAAGCCTATGCCGCGGTGATATATTTTGTCATCATAAAGTTAGTTGGTGGTCATCTAAATTCACCCCCTGTATAATAAAAGCAGTTGGGAAAATCCATTATCGATAAGTATTATTTTTATTTATAGTATATTAAATTAGATAACATTGTTTCAAGTTCGTTCAGTATAAGGAATGGAAAAACCACAATTCATATTTTAATTAATCCAATTGCGTCGCCACTTGCCTATGCCCATTACGCCAAGGGACGTCGTATTTGACATATCGATTGTCCAAGTCCGTCCATCTGTTTATACAAGCATCTCAGTAATCCCACGACAAATTAGACTAGTGATGTTCAAAACAACGACAGTTTAACAACCCATTAACTGTCAGAAATTATCGATTGTTTTCATCTTCACCATCAGATCATTATACGTGGGGACAGGACGTGACGGTGGGGACCGAGGGGCACGAGCCTATCCGTATGGGGTGTAAAGAACTTAGTTGCGTCCGTCAGTGCGGATTTCCCGACTTCACGTACAACCTTTGTATTTCTTCGCAGGCGTGCGCAGATTTCCTTACGATGTTTCCTGCACCGTAAGAGCGTCGGACGTACATATAACTTCGAAAATTTAAAAAGACATTTGTACGTGGCGGGATTTGAACCTGCGCCCTCCCTATTGGAAGGCAAGAGTCCACACCATTGACCCACCGACGCCCTCATGCATAAATCACCATGATAAAGTCATTTACTTTTACAAAAATATAACACTACTGCGGCAGTCGGGTAAAAATCATTCGCTCGTTTATCTACCTTTGAAATAATGTAGGTAATAAAAGCTATAACTTTAAAAGAATTCATACATTTTTAAAATTGTTTAATTTTAATACTACAGTCCACATTGCATGCCGTGGCAACCTATAAGTAAGGTGACACTTAGCTTTAAGTTTGTCTCTAATTTATTGTTGCTTGTACCAGTGTTTATCTTGTTGGTTGTCCTAATAAATTAAAAAAAAAGATGTGGTTATATTTAGATTATAGAAATAATATTTAAATTAGTTAGCAAGTTTATAAGTCACTCGATGCTACTTCTTAGTACCTAGTTAGTAATTCTCTTGATATCAAATAACAATAGCTTGCTGAATCGAAGGTATATGCGGTAGTGGAGTGGTTGCGTATGTTCTGGAAAAGAGACCGCGTCATGTTTAGCGTAATATAGGACGTCTTCTACTTCGATGACCTCCAAAAGGTCTCTGGGGTAAGATTCATAGGAAAACATGGCACCGGGGAAAGGCTGGAGATGAATGTTCAGCACTGGTCTTCGANTCCTATTCTATCCCGTATTATCTAAGAACATCGCTAAAAGCTTTACCGTGTGACGAGGCAAGGGTCAGTGGGTGCCATTATCCCAGTCTAGTACAAATCTATGAATTATTCAAATATTCATTACGCCACAGGAAAAATTCTCAGGCAGGAAATTATTTCTTTGAATCCACCAATACGAATCTATGATGAGCAATAAAATCTTATTGAACATCTACTCTTTTTTATCTCTTGAGTGACGGTTACATGTTTTAGGGGACTTTCTTTGTTTCAACAGTTCATGAAAAAGTGAATAGTATCCAAGTAGGTCGGTATGATGTTTATTAAATAATGTATAACTCAATTGAAGCCCTTGATTTAAAAGTTTCTTGCTGACTTCGTAAGGGTTAAATAAATTAAAAATCTAATGCAATATAAACCCTTAGACCATAAATGTATTTATTTTACGTCTTTATGACATCATTCAAGCTCGCGTGGCGCCGAAATCTACCGGCACATCTAGGGTAAGATAAGCCATAGTAAGCATGTTGGTCCACAATTTTTCCCCATGTACAGCGATGGGGCATTGAATTGGAAACTCCTCAGGGAATGCTTATCGAAATACGGAGAGATATATTATCTTATTTTGGTTGATGACAGAAGAGGAAATAGTTGTTAGCTAAAGTCCTGATTCCCATTCACCAGCGGCTAAAAGACATGCATGGCCTGCGGAGTTAGTGGCTGTTTCAATTAGTTATTTTCACACTTATCCGCAGAGAGACTCGTCCCAAAATCGCTGAGACGTGGGAATGGTAATGGTAGGCAAATCATTTGAGCTCAGGGATTTCAAGGAGTCGATGGCGGAAGCAATGTATTTATGTACGTCCAGACCGTACTGTTCACTTGCAACATAAAAAAAATATAAGTCATATGGTAATCAATTGTATCCAATATAACGTCAAATCTGATCGTAAGTGAAAGTACTTTCTCTAAAAATATCAAAGTAAAGCACCGCACATATACAAAAACAACGGACATCACAAACTTATTTTCACGGGTACAATAAACCTACAATACATATTGAACATTCTTAACCATCCGTCCTATACCAGTAAAGCTGTCATTTATTCGGCTCTATATTATTCCTGAGGCTGTTTTACATAATTCTGTTGGGACTGTATCGCAAGGGTTTGCGTATGTTTGCACGACACGAGGTCTCAGTGCTTGCTGCCGCGACCGAGGTCGCGATGACAAATGACTGCTGTGGATGGACGATTTTTTGGGATTTCCAAGGATAGGGAGCTTTTATATTAATTGAGTTTCGTTGGAATGACGTCACATGTATTTTCTCCCACGCGATACACAAGAACTGGGAAGACTAGTATAAGAATATTAAAAAGTATTTTCTAATACAATTTCTTCAATTGGTGAAAATTCATTATCATAAGTAAGCTAAATTGAATGAAAACAAAAATAATAAATTAACAAAAAAAAACTATCAAAATTATTGTTTACACAGCTTCTAATGATCATTCTTACAAACATGATATGGAATTTATTCCGAAATAAATAAGCATATCTTTTACTTTAATTTTTTTATTTTAAAAGTAATTAATTACCGAAACGGACTTTTGTTTCTCTCTTTACACAATATATGTTGGTTTTTTCTTTTTGTGCGAATTTTAAGTTAGATAATTAATACGACGTAAATTGTCTTTATATTATGAATAAGTTAATAACTGACATTCTTTGTACATACCGTTGATTACCGCATTTCAAAAAATTTGTTCTTTTCATAAAACAAACTCTTCTGATACCGAAATGATATTTGCTCAAATTTCATAAAATAGAAATGATATCGAATGAAATTTAATAAAAGTGACGAGTGCTCGTCTATGGGTAACGACGGTCCGTTACGGACGCCTGACCTGATATATTTTTAATATCGCAACCTGAATTTTATTATACATTTCGGAAAATTCATAGAACCCTTTTTGCCTTTCATAATTTGAATATCGATTTAAAAATAATGAAATCACCCGAATCACTATACTGTCATAAACTTCCTGCGTCTGTGTTTCCCGATACATACAATTAATGGGTTTTAGCCGCTGCTATACTTCTCAGTTTTACGGCAAGTGCAGATAGCCCTGCATGTCTGTGTATTTATTCTACCTTTTTCCCCTTTTTATATTTTATATATCTTTAAGATCAAAAGTTAACGATTGCAGTTGGAAATTGAGTTAGAAACATTTTACTGAATTCGAACATTAGTGAATAGGAACCTTATTAAAGGAAAAGCAATTTTTGAAAGTATTTATTTTTCATTTCGCAACCTTCTTGGTATTGGCCCCGCAGCATATTTTCCTGAAATAACTTTGGGCCGTGATTCAGTTTCCAAACGAGTCCATTACCTACCTTGTGGAACTTTTATCAAGGTAAAAGAACTCCACAAAATAATATGGCCTAAATTAAGTACGAAAGGAGCAAAATAGTAACGTCTTATGACTAATATAATATATTAAAAATTGCCCATGATTTATATAATTGTGTATAAACGTATAGCTTCACGATGAAGCCTTCACCTAAAAATTTGCGTTTTGTTTATTTTAATAAACTAGAAAAACAATATATATTTTTTCTGCGCGACTTACATAAGTTATAGTTAAACTGCTTTAATAGGAAAGCTTATGAACCAAAGTAAACTTGTAATTTCGTCTCTTCCTCTCAAAAGCTCTCTTCTGATTAAAATTTACTTTGCCTGCTGTGCTAGTTTTTGATAAAACAACATAAATTTGTGAAATACTGCTCGCTGTGACAGCAAGTCAAAAATACATTTGAAAAGTACTGCAGTTTTACCCGAGAGAATTTCCGTGATTTATTCTATTGGTGGTATTCAGGTTTTTGGAAGACTGCGTTTCTCTCGAGAGGGAACGTTCCGAAGATAGTGTACGAGTAAGTTATAGATTTATTACTGAATACCATTTGGAAATTCTCTGGTTTTTTCAATAGCATTTATTTTTGATAACGCAATATTAAAAATTCAAATTATTTCCTAGTTGAAGTAGCAATATACGAGTATCTTATAGAATTTGTATTGCTGCTTTTGATGACAAATACAGTATAGGTTATCGAATTTTTTTTTTATCATTGAATGAACGAGACGACTTTCTTTTTGATCTTAAAGTGGCGATATTTTTTTTAATGTAGGTAGCAATACCTTCGGTCTTGGTTATGATAGTTCATCATCATCATCATTTCAGCCACAAAATGTCCACTGCTGAACATAGGCCTCCCCCAATAACTTCCACGCCGACCTGTCTGAAGCTATCTGCATTCAGTGGGTACCCGCAACCTTCGTTAAGTCATCTGACCAACTTGTGGGCGGCCGTCCCACGCTGCGCTTGCTGGTGTGATAGTTAATTAACTTAATATTATATTTATATACAAACCAAAGCCTATGCCGCGGTGATATATTTTGTCATCATAAAGTTAGTTGGTGGTCATCTAAATTCACCCTGTATAATAAAAGCAGTTGGGAAAATCCATTATCGATAAGTATTATTTTTATTTATAGTATATTAAATTAGATAACATTGTTTCAAGTTCGTTCAGTATAAGGAATGGAAAAACCACAATTCATATTTTAATTAATCCAATTGCGTCGCCACTTGCCTATGCCCATTACGCCAAGGGACGTCGTATTTGACATATCGATTGTCCAAGTCCGTCCATCTGTTTATACAAGCATCTCAGTAATCCCACGACAAATTAGACTAGTGATGTTCAAAACAACGACAGTTTAACAACCCATTAACTGTCAGAAATTATCGATTGTTTTCATCTTCACCATCAGATCATTATACGTGGGGACAGGACGTGACGGTGGGGACCGAGGGGCACGAGCCTATCCGTATGGGGTGTAAAGAACTTAGTTGCGTCCGTCAGTGCGGATTTCCCGACTTCACGTACAACCTTTGTATTTCTTCGCAGGCGTGCGCAGATTTCCTTACGATGTTTCCTGCACCGTAAGAGCGTCGGACGTACATATAACTTCGAAAATTTAAAAAGACATTTGTACGTGGCGGGATTTGAACCTGCGCCCTCCCTATTGGAAGGCAAGAGTCCACACCATTGACCCACCGACGCCCTCATGCATAAATCACCATGATAAAGTCATTTACTTTTACAAAAATATAACACTACTGCGGCAGTCGGGTAAAAATCATTCGCTCGTTTATCTACCTTTGAAATAATGTAGGTAATAAAAGCTATAACTTTAAAAGAATTCATACATTTTTAAAATTGTTTAATTTTAATACTACAGTCCACATTGCATGCCGTGGCAACCTATAAGTAAGGTGACACTTAGCTTTAAGTTTGTCTCTAATTTATTGTTGCTTGTACCAGTGTTTATCTTGTTGGTTGTCCTAATAAATTAAAAAAAGATGTGGTTATATTTAGATTATAGAAATAATATTTAAATTAGTTATCAAGTTTATAAGTCACTCGATGCTACTTCTTAGTACCTAGTTAGTAATTCTCTTGATATCAAATAACAATAGCTTGCTGAATCGAAGGTATATGCGGTAGGGGAGTGGTTGCGTATGTTCTGGAAAAGAGACCGTCATGTTTAGCGTAATATAGGACGTCTTCTACTTCGATGACCTCCAAAAGGTCTCTGGGGTAAGATTCATAGGAAAACATGGCACCGGGGAAAGGCTGGAGATGAATGTTCAGCACTGGACTTCGATAGATCAAAGAGAGAAAACATTATCATAGCGACATTTTGACCGCGATAATATAGGAATAGATTATGACTAATGACTATCGATACTAAACTATCGAGAGTCACCACTAGATTTAACGCAGCACTAGACTCGGTTAGGCAAGCATGGCTGACCCAATCCTGTCTTAACTGCCTTTAATCGGCCAAGCCACCTGTTCCACACAATTGATAATATAAACCGTGCGTATAATTCGATGGGGGCGGTATCACGGTAGTATTAATCGAAACCCTTATCGTAGGGTCGTGCAAGTACGGCTTACGGTATACATCCCTTTGGAAATTAGATTTAACGGTAACTACTAAGCTTTGAAATCGCCGGAAACTTGATTGTGTTTATAGTACGATTCACGAAAGATGACCAAAAATGGCAGCCTTCTGCGTAAGATTGAGAGTATTTTAATTGAGAGTGTAACAATAGAATTACAAAATACTGAAATGTATCATAAAAGTTACTAAAATACAAGAATGTCTGCCATCGCCGCAACCGCATCACTAAAGGGTGCAAAAAAATACTTCAGCGCAGTGGTCATCTTTCGTGAATAGTAGTATACTATTCTTTATCCTATACATTCGCCTTTTCAGTTACAGCAAACAAGTTATCCGTTAAAAAAAAACAAACAAAAATGGTTCCAACATCTAACTGCAAAAAAATCATTTTTTTTTTACGGTCGGACGGAGTGGAACGATTATTTCTTGTGACAGGAGGTTCCGCTCTTTCATTAGTTAAATGGTTTCATGAATAAATAAATATTATCCATAATACGAGTAGAATTCGCATTCGCTGGTGGGAGTGGATGGAAAAGCGGGGACCGGGATATCTGGCGCAAAATGGGGGACCTATGTCAGCAGTGGACTGCGATAGGTTAAGAAGGAGAGAGGAGAGTAGAAAAAAGGTCTAACGGATGCAAATGATTCCAAATTCACCCTGTATACATTCCTAAGCATGTATAGTTTTTAAAAATTCAATAATATACAAAAACATCATGTGTCTGTCTGTCTGTTTGCATTGTACTTGTACTGTTATCTTCGTGTTTAATTATATTTGTCTATGTCTTGTTTTTGTGCTAAGTATTATTTTTCCGAGGCCTTTTTCCTTTTTCAAATGCCTAACCCCTTAGTAATTTAAACTTTCATTAATAGCATCAATCGACTACAATTTGATAATATTGATATGAACGATTTACAAATCGAGAACTTATCCGATTAACATCGATCCCGGCGATTTAATATTCTAGTATACATAATATGTTCGATTTAATCCCTCAGCGGAAGCTACAATGAAGGACCGATTGTTTATTCATGTACAGGGTGTGTACGTTCAAGGATAATTTTTGCTTTAAAAATAACATAATATGATGAAGCAACGAGAATACTTGAATTAAGTGCTTTTGATTTTTTTGCTCAACGTTATTGGATCACCGACAGTTTATATCTCCATAGGTTCACAGTTTCGTGACTTTGTTCATAGTTTCTTGTCAAAGTTGTGTCGAATAAGCGTACACTTTAATAAGGGTACTCAAATGGTAATTAATTACAAAATAACCTACTCAATGTCTCCACGTTAGCGACTAAACGGTTAACGAATAATTCTTCATGAGGTATTCAGCATGGTCACAGCTTTAACTACAATAATGTTCCTTTTATGAGGCAATGATTAAATGCATTTATTTATATATTTCTTTATTGGTTTCAGGAAACATATAATACGTGCGCCACAACATCACCGAATCGCTACAGGCAAGTGTGCTGCTATGAGAGTGAGACAGTCCACTGCTGCACTATCGTGAATATTGCATAATTTTTTACAACTGGCAGCCGGTTGGGAGATATCTGTGACCATCACCAGCTCATTATAACGTACCCACAGAGAGGCACATGCCTTCCCATAAAGGGTGTTTAGGCCTTAGTCATCCACGCGGGCCCAGTGCGGAAAGGCCGTGCGCATGTTTCCTATGGTAGAGATATCTGTAAGCAACAAATAAATAAATAAATATCCACTGACATTCACACAGCGCCATCTAGCCCCAAGTTAAGCGTGAAGCCTGTATTATATGGTACTAAATGGTATGTATGGTACTAAACAGCGGATAAATATACTTAAATATTTTTTTGTAAATACATACATATTATACATAGAAAACACCTAGACCATTATAAACAGACATGTTCAGGCACACAAATTTTTGTACTGCTCGGGGATCGAACCCGGAACCTTAGTGTTGCAGTCACCTCTCAACCGCAACACCAAATGGGTCGACAAAAATCAACAAAATCTTGGAGGAAAGCATATCATCATCATTTGAAAAATAAATCAGGACACCAATTGGCGTAAGTGTTTCTATTCGATTTTTAGTATGTGTAGCTCAAACAAAAAGCATTTTCTGTCTGCTTCTTTTGGGATAGATTAGTCCGAAACCGAACATTCAAAATAGCGGATACCTTTGCTGTCATAGGCCGTCCATTAACTTCATATTCACAAATTGAACGGCCGAAATAGTTGCACGTTCTGGAAACAAAATGTTAAATTTAATCAGCGCATTCACAATTTTCATATGTCTAATGCTCACTGAAATTTCTAAACGTAGCGGCCTATAAATCAATTGAGGTTTCGCAAATACGCTAAAAGCACCGACTAAATTATAAGAACATATAAAGCCTTTCACATGCAGTGAAACACAATGACAGGTTAAGGTCCAAATGTCACAATGATAGAAGTCATTGGAAAAAGTATTTCCCCACCAGTGGATATTATCTATGTCTATAGTAGTACAAAGTAGGATCCTACGTATGTCTGTAGGTCTGTATACCTGCAGTTACGTACTCTACTTTTTTGTTATTGTGCTAAGTATTAGCATATTAATGAGTACCTTTATTATTAAGGGCTAAAAAACAAAATTACTAATTTGTACAATCAATTAACCAGCCCATAACTTGCCTAGGCCTTCCCTCACAGCAGGGCTATTGTGTTATTGTGTTTATTGGCAGGTGTATTAGTGGGATGATAGTGGGACTGTTAACAATAATTACTGTCATACTGATATAAGTAGTTGTCAGGACTTATCGCTAGTTAATATATAACATTAAAGCATTGTCGATAATATTGAATATTTCAATGAGGTAAAATACAAATACAACATATTATGTAAGCTTTTAGCAAAATTGGCTCCGACGTCAACCGATAGACCACATTCGAGGTCGACAAATTTGGAAGATTATTATCAAAATAAGATTTTAATGAAACTTTAACGCATTTTTTTAACAAAATAAATAAATAAATATTCACACAGCGCATCTAGACCCAAGTTAAGCGTGAAGCCTGTATTGGGTACTAAATAACGGATAAATATACTTTATACTTTTTTTCGTAATACATACATATAAACACCAGACCATTACAAACAGACATGTTCATGCACAAAATGTTTGTACTGCCCGGGGATCGAACCCGGAACCCTTGTGTTGCAGTCGACCTCTCAACCGCGACACCAATGGTCGTCAAAATCCTTTAACAGTGCCTTGTTTTCTATTCTCCATGCTTAATTGCTGTTTTCATATGTTCCTCGAAATTAAGTACCTAATCACAGACGGACTTTCTATATAGTGCGTGCGTACGTGTGTGTGCGCGCGTGGTTGCGTATATGTATACTTGCATGTGTATGTGTACTTGCGCATGGGTACCGTTTACAAAAATATACTCACCTAACGTCCCTGAGTAACTATCGTGCCAACAGATGACGCGTATCTTTATCAAAAAAATCGTAAACTCTGAAAAACAAGGTAGCCCAAACTTGAAAATTACATTCCGCGTCACATGAATATCGATGACTTGCGAAAAGCTCCTAGGATTATTGAATAATTCATACAGGGCCTCGTTTGCATTCTGATCTCGCAATCGTCCGCAATAAGCGCGGACGCGGCCTCCAAATCCCTGATACTGTAAACACGACCTATAGGAATCGATTTTCAACGAATACTTTAGTAGCCTGTACCCAACTTCAGTCACCAAATTATGAATTTCCCCTAATCTAATTGGTGGTGAGCAGAAAAGTGTACACATTAGCCAGTTTATCAGTTGAGTCCATAACTCCTAGCCACGAGACCAATACACAAACAACAGTTTTGCACAAAAATGTTTGTACTGCCGGTACTCGAACCTGGAACTTTGGTTGGTGTAATAGCCGACGTCTCAAACACTATACACACAGGGTCGACAAACATTAAGATGATTATTATCAAAACAATATTTTAACGAAACTTGAATGCAGAAATGTACCAAAATTTACTTGTACAAGCTTTTTTACTGCCTATCCTTAAAAAAGCTGACTGTTTCTATTCAGATTCCAGAACCGTGAAACTTTTATGTACAAAATTAATTGTCTTCAAAACCTTCTTTCGGTCCACGTAATACAACAATGTCTTGCAATTCGAGCCCATTAATCGATTACCTATACGACGTCATAGCGATTTTCACATATGTATATGAAGATCGTATTCGCTCGCAATATGCAAAGCGCACACGTGCGGATGCGGCCTTTCAAATCCATGATACTGTAAACACAACCTATAGGAATCAACTTAATAAATAATAGTAGTGGGCTTGTACCCACTTGAAGGCTTTGGGACACCAAATATGATTTTCGACTCATCTTTTGACCCGACTTTTAAAATAGTTTAAGAAATAGCATACACAAAGAAAATATTTTTTTTTCGGATGGAGTNGTAGCTGACGTCTCAACCATTACATCAAATGGTTCGTCTTATGTCCCCACCGAGGGGCAGGAGCCTATCCTTAAAGGGTGTATAGACCTTAGTCGTCGTTCACGCACAACCTTTGAATCTCTTCGCAGGTTTCCTCACGATGTTTTCCTTCACCGTAAGAGCGTCGGATAACGTACATATAATTTCGGAGATTCGTAATCATATTGGTACGTGGCGGGATTGGAACGTCAACAGTCCACACCATTGAGTCGCCTTACTTACTGAACTATATGTAACTACTCAAAAACCTACCTATTACGAGTATGTTGTTCTTTTTAGGTGGGCGCTAATGGCTGTGACACAATTGTAAAATTAACGCAGCCATTACCGTACACACCAAATAATTTTGTACTTTGTTAAGTTTCTAAATAAATAAATTATTATTTCATGCCTGCAAATCTAACGTTTAGATATACCGAAAAGGGTATATGGAAACGTATTCAATGTACAAGTAGAAGAGGAAAATTATATAATGTCCTCGCCTTGCTATCTGCCGCCCGTATGGGAGTCGAAACCATATAACATATGTGGACTACCTTTGAGATAGATAAATTGTATTATTAGATAAAAATCATCAGTAGCATTAGTGACTTTTATTTTGAGATTCAAAATAAAAGTCACTAATGGTACTTCTGCCACAAAAGCAATGACTCTTTACCGTGAATTTGAGGTAAAAATAAGAACATATTTAATATTCAACTGTTGTCATCGGTGAACGCTGTATACTTTTAATGTCTTGTATTTTATTCTGTTGGTGTATGTAATTAAATAAATAAAATATATGACAATGTCTCGAGATTAAAATAAACTTATATAAAAGACACTAGATTAGGCAGGTCGCCTAGTATTTAACCCTTCAATCTAACCTTTTCACTATCCATAAAAGTTTTCAAAACCCTATCACTAAAATGGTTCATTTATTAGATTTTTTTAACAAATGAGAAATACATTTTTTTTTATTTTCAGTAACTTTTTTCAGTGTAAATTAGGTTAGCTTAATATCTTCTAATGTAACTGAAAGGTAAACCTAACCTTGGTAATTATCCGTGTGACCTGGTTTTAACGTACAAATAGGCGCACGAAATTAAAACATTTTAACGCTGGGCCGCTCCTGTGCGTTTCTAATACAACCCAAATAAATTATAACTGCTATCACGTTTTCAGCCTTTCGCGAAAATGTTTGCCATGAGTAATGGCACGGTAACATGACACTATTAGATGAATTTGCGCACTTAGGCTGTTTAGTGTACACGACACGGTCACGATTTAACCAATAACAAGCTGCTATTCTCACTCACTCTTACTCTTTATATAAAAAAGCTTTTGTATATCATAGTCTGCAACAGATGTATTAAAAACATAGGTCTGTACAAATGACATTTATTTATTCAAAACAAAATAGTTTTCATCAATGATAATCTGTTCTTATAAATGTAGATACGCCACACGTGTCTAAAAAACGAACCGCCGAAAAGAGTACAGTTTGGACCCTTTTGTTTAGGTAAATGTGTTCGAAATTCGAAATACGTGTATGTGTGCTGTCATGCTGCATTAGGAACACTTTTTCGATTGTTTTGTGAGCATATCACGAATCCATACTTTTTTACATGATTGGTTTTCATTGATTTCTTCAATATGTAAGTTTGTATAGTGATTTATGTAATCATCCTTATCTTATTCAAAACATTTATAATAGAAGTAAAGATTTTATGATTCCAAAACAAATGCTACACTTTTACGATTTATGATTTTAACTTAACTTGCCTTTGGATACCCATCTGATATCCAAATATTGTGAGTCGTTTTACTTACACGACGCAGGTCTTCCCCATTTGCGTCAGATTGGTCCTCCGCTTTTATCATCCAGCCTCCATCAGCATCAAACTGTCGGCCTATCGAGCCTGAGACGTCTTACGCTACGCTTGCTAAACCGTCTCCACTTCAGAATTAGTCTGCTCTAACAGTCATCGGCTCTGCGACATAAATTACCTGCCTACCAACTTGCTAATCTAGTAACTTTTGCTCTCCCACGAGTTACTTCGTTTTTATTTAATTCCTAAGAGAGACTACGAGCATAGCATACGGCAAAAGCCTTAGAGTATTGAATTGCTATTCGAACAGTATAAAGGTTCCAAATCCCAAGGTTTATGTGGACGTCACCACGTAATGAAAGCACGGCACACGGCGCCTGTGTCCTATTAGTCATAATTATAAAAAGGTTTAACCCTTGGCTTAGGTCCGGAATGACACATTGCCGTGTGTCACGACGTCTGTCACTAATTTAGGTTAACATTCGCGTAATATATCTGACAATAATATTGGATGCAAAAAAATTAAAGCATGCTTATGGTATTTAATATAGAAATAACAAATACGCTAATTGTGAAGTGCAGAGAGCGTGGTGCTCTCATTAGTGCGGGCTGTTACCTTCGTACCTAGAGGGTGCAGGTTCTAATTCTAATTTACGAATTTTTGAAATTTTATTAACGCGCTTGCGGAAAACATCGTGAGAAAACTGCGCACTAGACATTTAGAGTAGCTTATTTCAGGCTCACTATGGACTGACAACCTTTGTGGTATATTGTTGGGATAGACCCATGTCCACGGTCAGTACAAATGTTTATGTGCATGATCGTATTTGTTTTTTTAACACACATAGTACAAGCTTCTTACTTAAATTGGGAACAGATGGCGCTCTATCCACATTGGAACAACGAAAAAGTTTTCAACACGATCTCTGCGTAGCTGTGCCTGTTTTGTACTAATTTATTTAACAAAAAAAACTTCAAATACTCATGCTTCGGTTTCTCAACATACCGATCCAGAACTCCATTTACTTTTCTTTGATTTACAACTAGCCATCGAACTTTTGCTATTAACATTTCTGAACTGGAAAGTAGCAAATCATAACTTCAATGAAGCCGTTATAAAGAGCAACAAAGTGCCGTAGATCGGGTCCAAAACCGACGCACCGAGGCGACACTAATTGGTTACGTTGGACTCGTTCCAATAGTTGAGGACGCCTGAGAATGAACACTTACCAAGAAATGGACGGAGTACAAATAGAAATCCACAAATGGCTACAAAAAAGAAATCCGAAATAATCAAACAGCTTTATTCCGCAGAGTTTGAAAACTTGAGTATATAAAGCATATAAGTTCTGCTTACTCCTAATTGATAGTTAAAAATACTATCACTTATCACCTTTTATTAAATAAGTGGTCTTCCTGGAAATTATTGAAACATAATTCTGCAAACAACAGTACGAGGTGGACACGGGCTAACCTTAATGATTTATGTCACTTTGATGCAGTAGAAATAAAATATCCACCGACATACATACGCCGACATCCTGTCCCAATCTAAGCATTTAGCCTGTAATATGGGTAAGAAATAACTGATAAACATAGTGAAATACACTTTTTTTATATACATACATTTTCCACATGAAAATAGCCAGAACAATACAGACAGACATGTTCTCTCCTACTAATATTTGTACATCAATATGCACAATAGATTTAACGTTTATATATTTTTACATTTGTGGTCTAAGGGTTGTAGGAAACAGTTTAGTTACTACCGTTGACTATTAGCATAATTAACTACTTTCATAAATTCAGATGTTTAAAAATACGATATGTACCTTATAGGTACTAACCGATAGGAAGTATATAGGATATTTAGCATGAACTTATTCTTACGCTTACTTTAAATTGGTAAAAAACATATCATCAAAGAACGAAACACATTAAGTCCAGTGCAAAGCACCGAGTCGACACTAATGGGTTCAGCCGGACGCGCTCCAACTCGGGAATATTACGAAACCTGAGGGTTACGATGGAACTGGGGCCGCACTTGATAAATAGTCGAAACGTACAAGCTACTGAAATACAGCGTTATTAATACTGTGTAGTTTAATTGAAGAATTTAAAGCAGGAATTGACTTTTTTTTATTTAATAGATTTAGATGGGTTTACCGCACCAGGCCCGCGTTGACGACTAAGGCTTATACACCCTATACGGGTAGGCTCGTGCCCCTCAGTGGGACCTTTTAATGAGCTGATGATAAGATGGGTTTACTGCCTCCATGGTCTTGTGGGCACAGCGAACGGCTGCGTGACGGGTTGCTGTTTTCCTAGCTTTAAAAAATCGTTATAATAAATTATGACCTACTTTTATTTATTCATTTATATATTTATGTACTAAACAACTGACAAACATACTTAAGTATATTTTTTATAAATACATACATATTTTACATTGAAAACACTCATACCATTATAAACAGACATGTCCATGCACACAAATGTTTGTACTGCCCGAGGATCAATCTCAGAACCTTGCAGGCTGACTCACCTAAGTGTCGAAAAGAAAGATTATTTCGTGCTTTGGAGAGCACGTTAAGCTGTCGGTCCCGGCTTCTACAGTGTTGCCACTTTTGCCCTTTTGTAGCTCGATCTAGCACTTTTTAGTATAGGTGAACTCCTTTTTTAACGATTTAGCCCGACAAGGGCAATCTAGCACTTTTTCACTGTCTTGAAAATATTACCAATTTATGAAGTTTTTTTACATACTAACAAGTACTTTTATGCTATTGCGTCGGTCAAGAGGACGTTTTTAGACGCCCTAAAAAACGGCTTCATGACAAATGTTTGTTTCGGCATTTTTAGAACAGAAAATCTTTTGATGCTCAGTATAGCCCTATCTAGCTCTTTTTAAACTCTCAAAAAGCCCTTTTTCTAAAATTAAGGTTGCCACCTTAATTTTAGAATTTTACACTGGGTTTCCATCTTAGGATGGTAATCGTTAACACCAACAAACCGCAGTGGGCCCGCGTGGTGGGTTGCGACCCAGACTTCCCATAGCTATGCTGTAGACCGTTCCATACTGATGATAATGAGATGGATTATTTGTGGATAACATTCAATTGTTAGACGTATATTTTGGCCTGAAACCTGTACAAAACGATTATGATTTTCTGACCTTGATGTAATAAATCATATATTATTTCTAATAGTGCCTTTGCGCTTCGCTTGGCTCGTCTTGGCGGGGGCTCTTCCGTACCACCAGATGATTGAATGTGGTAATGTAGCAATACTCTGATTCACCTTTAGAATGGCAGACAGAATGATGTTCGTCTGGTATATTTTAAACGGAATAAAAGAATGAAAACCATTTATTTGAATATCCTTACCTAAAACACATAGGCAAACTATGTATGAAGGTATATTTCTTTTATTAGATACTGCGAGTATTGATACTCAGTTACGGTAGGGATATATAAATGTTGTGGTTCATAGAATCATAACACGGCAGCATGTCATGCACACAAATGTTTGTGATTCATGGGGATCGAACCTGGAGCCTTTGTTGAGGCGGTCGATCAAACCTCTACGCCAAAATATTCCACAATCTTATATAAATGACTGTACTCACTTCTCCGTCATAAGCCTAGATAATTACGGCTTGTTAAAAAGCTGTTTTATCATCGCTCATCTGTGGTGAACTGAGAGTGATAGAGTCGTAAAAACTTTATAAAAATATTATCGCCGATTGATAAGGTTAAAATTAGTTTAAATAATAATAATGCATGAATGCCTGTTTATTGTTTAGTATTTTGGGAATTTTAAGAATTATTTTATGTACTATGCTGCATCTGAAATAAATTGATTTCATTTTTTTTATTAACGTAAAACATTTATTTCAATAAAGATATTTTGAGTTAGAATTCGAGACAGAATACAAAATACTATTGTTAGACGTGTCGGGAGATGCCTCAACAGTCAAGGGCAAAATTTTATTTCGCCACTTCTGTACTTTACGTTATTAATTCATTGGTTTCGAGACTATGAAAACAGTGATTAATGTTTATTTGTTTGTGTCAAAATAAAAAGTCAATGGGAGAAGCGATAATACCCCGGTAAACCCCGCCTTCGCGTTGAGCTCCACTCCCCTTAAATAATTGAAACGAATCCATTTCAGTTGTTATTACAGAAGTCACTTTCAGCAGAATTTCCGCTTTGCATTTGATTTTTTACACTTCTCCCTCTTTTGTATGTTTACGGCTTTTTTGGTTACAAAAAAGGAATACAATACATAAATATTACATTTTACACTTTTTTACATTGCACGCAGTAAGATTTCAGAATTTTACTATGGATAAAACGATATTTTACGGTTTTGCTCTCCTGCCGGACAGAGTAATGGTTCGAAATTGGCAACCCGCCAACATCTCGTAAGGTAACCGTATTTAAAAATCAAACAACCACACAGCCTACCTGCACTCCACAGAA
Source organism: Leucinodes orbonalis (assembly GCA_019425675.1). Classification (NCBI taxonomy): domain Eukaryota; kingdom Metazoa; phylum Arthropoda; class Insecta; order Lepidoptera; family Crambidae; genus Leucinodes; species Leucinodes orbonalis. The sequence continues at coordinate 23,211 of PQWD01000997.1, forward strand.
CAAACATATAGAAATATACGAAGTCAGTAGATAGGTATTATAAACGAAATAATTTCATTTGTTTCAATTTTAACAACAATGATAAATGGTAATGCTTAGTAGTCAAATGGACTCTGAATTGATATGGTGGAATATGGCTTTAAAAAATCGTCCAACCAACGCTCACTGAAAGAGCGTTACAAGTTTTGATACAAATCTCTTAGCATTTAGGGAACCTGAAGAAACCTGCATTGTTGACATTATTATATACTTTTATTTTTGTGTTCCATCTCCATAAACTGGTTTTACACAAACTCTCCTTTAGTGAACTACATATTCTAAAAATCATATCTAGCATAGCGTCAGACAAATATTAACTTGAGATAATGGAATTATCTCAGTAACTTAAATATATCGTGGTTATTGAACCTCATACATCCCAATTGGAAACAATGAATCTAACTAATCGACGTAACACTAAATTACATTACAACTGTTAATGTGTACCTTACAAAGGCCTAGTTCTTTCGGGAACTTGATTAACTTCAGCGAACGTGAGCGGACCAACCAACTAGTTCGACTTTGTTGGGGCCGGGACCAAAGAACTGGCCAATAAAACACACTTTGCCCTCATCTATATTCATTAATCTTCTCCAGGAAACAGAGTAGTTGATTTTCCATATCATTCACGAGGGAACTTGTTAACGTCTGCTTTAAATTCACTGTTTGGCGTACTTACGGTTGAGCAGTTCGAGTGGATATTCCCAGAGTTGATTGCTAAAAGTGAAATTTGCATGAATATAAAAATATTTTGGGCACTTGCAGTAAAAGAATATTTAATGTAATATCAAAAATGCAATTGTCCGATAAAACATAGGTGTGTATATTTTAAAAAACCTTACCAAAATTGATTTTAGGCCTCAAAATATTTCTCTCTTCGACCTTTTGCATTCCACTGCTGGGCATAGCTCCCCCCTCCCCCATCGTGCACCAGATGTCCCGGTCTTCCATTATTCTCCAGTGAGTGAACTTCGCAAGTCGTCAGTCCATAGGCAAAGAAAAATTTTCAATTTATGTAATACTTAAATCTGCTCAATTTTACATCGAGACTATTGTATTGCATGTACGATTACGTAAGGAGATTTTTCTAGTAGATTCTATTTGAAAGCCACTAGTCGCACTCTATTGTTTTAGTATTATTCTTTACGAAAAAAAAGAAAAATTCTCTTTTGAGAAATTTTCTTACTTGGAGATTCCGCTGCGTACGCTGCGTAAACGGTTAAAGTTTCGCAAAAGTCATGTATGAGAGTATCGTTACCCTTTTAAAGGTCTAAAAAAAGTCCGTATAACATATTTTTTGCTAAAAAAATTTTATAAAATAATGTATCATTTTGCGATGCTATTTTCATAAATATGATATCAATCCTTATCCAAATAAATCCTTTATTTATCACAAGTATTTCATTTTAAACAAAATTGTCCTTTACATCATTCAATCAAAATGAATATCTTATGAGATATCGCAGTTTAAACTCACATATATAAACGAAGTAGCGGGCTAAAGAGAGCGTTAGGCCAAAGTAACTATTCCACGCGGACGAAGTCGCACGCAAAAGCTAGTGTATATAAATACTAAAAAAAGTCCGGTATAATATCCCCCCCCCCTTCCCTTCTCTTTTAAGGCTATTGAGGCCGATTTCCGAAAAAAGAAAAATTACAGATTTATTGTTTGTGACTTACAGCCCTCATACCAATTTTTAGCTTTCTACCTTAAAAACTGCGAAAAATCAGATATGATACTTTCTCCCCTATTTGAAGGGTTTGGGGGAGGATTTTTGAAAAAAAATATGCCATATTTTTTCGTTTCTAAAAATAGTCCGCATACCAAATTTCAGCGTCGTATTACAAAAATTGCGGAATGTTCCATACAAACTTCCAACCCCCATTTTAGGGAAGTGGGGGGTGAAAACCGGACAAAAAGTAGCCTAACACCTATTCTAGGTTACCTTCTATCAACATACCAAGTTTCAATAAAATCCGTTCAGCCGTTTAGGCGTGAAAGCGTAACAGACAGATGGATAGACAGACAGAGATACTTTCACATTTATAATATTATATGGTTTATAGTATGGATGTATAAACCATGAGGATGCGTTATCTCATGCAATCATTCTTATGTTTCAAATTATTGTTTTCCAACTTGAAGCACTTTCATATGTGTAACTAAACTAAACAAAACTGTTCTTAATCACTTGCAATTTTCACAAGTTCAATATTACAACTCTTCTTTTGATATGTGGTGTTCTATGATTGTGATCTTATCGATCGATGTATTGCTATTTTTCGGAAGCCTACTGATTATGAGAGCCCTGGGCTTTGATCCCGTGTGCTTTTGTAGTAAAAACTGTTACTATTAGCACGTGATAAACGTATTAAGTTAAATATTTAAGAGATATAAATAAGAAAAATAATGTAGTCTTAAAAATAAACACTGTCGTGACTAAAGCCCGTACTTCTGTACGTAGCTCGTTGAATAGCATCAGGTAGAAATGGCAGGCGTGTATGTCACACGGGCGTTGACCGTTTGAGCAGAAAAATTCTGATGTAGAGGACTTTTTAAGTGACTATCCCTCACTTTTCGTTGTCCTAGACTCATGGGCGTAACCAGCCTTGAACTCAGGCTAGGGCAGCAATCAACCTATCCCCCCTCCCCCGATGTTTTCATGTCGACTATTTTTTTAATGTTACTTTTTTACGGATATTATAATTGTTGTTAGTATGAGTTTCTTTTTTAATTAGACACCCTATTTGTCAGAGCTAGGGTGGAGCAACCGCCCCAGCTTGCCCCAGTGTAACTACGCCCATGCCTAAAGTAAATAAAACCACGACCCCAAGTTTACGTTGTTATCTTAACTTGAACGCTCACACTACTAAACCACGTTATCAGTTAACTAGTTCACAACTAAAAAGTTAAAGTATCTTCATAAATAAATCTAGTTCAGTCCATTCATACATTAAACATACACCGCAAGTGTAGCAATTGCACCTCGACTATGCAGTGACGTGCACCCCATATATGCAAATAAGCAGTGCAACCCTGTGCGTCTAGACAACCTGAGAAATCGATATTATATTAAATGATTTTATGATTTATTCAAATTTGGTTCGCAGACAGATTACAATCTAGTTCCAGAAGAAATTAATGCACTAGATGGCATACACAGCATGGTCCAAATAAGAATCTGACATTTACACACAGATTTAAAAGAGTTCTTAAAATATTACATAAAAAGGGTTACGCTACAGATTTGAAACCATAGGCGATCGATCTACTGTAGGTAACTAACAGTGCTCAGTCTGACAAAAATGTAAATTATTTATTTTTTATGTGAGACTCACTTTGCATACCCTACTCATAATCTCTGTGCACGCCACTGCAACTATGCACTATTGATTCGGTCCCGTTGTTCCATTGGAATTTCAATTCGAACGTATCCCATTTGGCACGATATTTTCAATAATGTCAGACAGTAAAATATATTGTCTGTGTTAATGATATTGTGTTTGACGGCCGCTCGCTTTTGTGGTCGAGGAATGTTGCTACGGAGAAAAACTGGTATTTTTTATCACTGTAACCTGTATTTGTTTTAATTAAAAAGAAAACTAATTATTCAATAGAAACCAATTTTACGAATAGAATCGCGTTATTTCAAAATATAAAACTAATTTGCAAGGCAGACATAGGCGTCTGTCTACCCATGTTGCAAAGTCCCCGAATCGTCTGGAAAATATAAATGAATACTTCAAATGTTTTGTCATTTACGCGCTTTAAACCGTAAAAGTCGTTTGTATTTAATTTATGCTAATCGCTAAAGTGTAAAGGCCTTATCCAACAATGAAAGTTTAATGTATATAACTGCAAAATACATATATATAGAAAGAGCTGATGTTACTCGGTATAATAGAGTATAAAATATTAGCCCGCTAATTGTATCCGCAATTTGGTCCTCGTTAAAAATTAACCAACTAAGGTACTTTGTATGATATAAGCTCTCCACCAGTAAAAGCCCTGTCGAAAATGTTGGAGCCTTTCCGGTGAAAAATAAATTTTCTTTACAAAAATTTTTGAAAGTGTCCCGGAATAGAAAACACATTCATTGTGCATGTCGTAAAAAGGGCATAAACCTAACATGCTTCAATATGTACAAATATACCGACAACCAACGTCTAAAACAATTAAAAATAACACCTAAACATCCTAAAACTCATTTTTCCTTCGTCAAAGTATCGTAGAATTTTCACTTTCCTTGTGGCAAGTACGCTTTTTGCTGTCCCGTTAATGGCCCATCAAGAACTGAACGTGTGTCATCACGAAGTTATATCACAGAAAGATCGTTTTACTGCACTCCAGTAACGTATATGCAATTTCATGTACGTAATGCGTAAAACGCGTGGGTATATATACACCTTGTACAGTCGGATTCAAAATTTGATGAACATTTACAACTTGGAGAGTTTTCACTTTTGTGTTCCGAGAAGAGGGACCTTACGTTTGTCATCTCGGGTGGCGGGCGCAGGGCAGTGGTAGAAAATGACTGGTCCTGTTATTATTTGTCCACCAACACTGCATCTGTCATGGTCAGACGTATCACTTACCACTAGCTAAGTGAACTGACCATCCCGTTCACTTTGTGACTTAATAAAAAAACAATGAATCTTACTTAGGTTTTTAATAAACTACAAATGAATGTATGGTTAAATATACTTATAGTTATAATTTTTAAAAACTTCTTTTGTAGTTTTAATAAAATTGGTTTACAGTGAATTATGTTGTATATCGAGTTCTCTCGAGAAAAACTAAAAGTGTGTATCTTATTTTGATGTTCATTGTACCTGCGTTATGCGAAATATAACGGTTAGATACTCCCCAAACTTCTATCCGGTCAAACGAGAATCGCTGCCTTTTAAAGCACCTTAGCATTTATGAGACCTGAAACGTGCAAGGGATTATGGCGAAGTTTCGAAAAGGACTATTACATTATATACTACAACAGTAATACGGTCTATCAAACATCATGCTGAGCATTGAGTACGGCACACATCTTCTGAGATCTAATCCAACCACACCTGCTTTGGCAACGTGCTGCAACAAATAGCGGACGTTTTTCCGGCAACCCTCAAAGAAACAGTGAACCACCGCGGTGGGATAGACTTGAAACATTAGGCAATTTAATATAATACTATTTACTGTATTTTTAGATGAGTCACTCAGTCTGTTGATAAAGGTTCCAATCCGCAACACAGGCTATAAAATGTGACAAAATACCTTGCGAAATTGAGAAAATCGCATATAAATATTCAAAAATGTTTGCGCTAACCACGCCACGAACACACAAGTCTGGATCAAGGAGCGATTTTTACTCGATGCTCAGACCACTCCCCCATTAAGTGGCAGTTCATATTAATTGGCATGTACTTACGAACATTTGGCTGACAGAAAGGTCAGAGCAAATCTCAGCAAATTATCCTAATGCAACGCTGCCACAAATGAGTGGGCAATATTTCCTACGCCTTTTAGTTCAGACCTCGTTTAACCTCGTTAGACAAATGAAACAATTAATTTTATGACTAGAACGACTACTAACAGAGTTGCTTTATGAAAATTAAACTCTTTCGGAAAGTTGAAATTATTCTTTTAATAATTTTCTTTGACTATGTAATTTGTTTTGAGAGCATCTTACAAAGGATATCAAATTTAAAAACTGAAGGGGCTGAACTTTATCATTCTCCTGAAGACTGAAGTTAGATATATAATTATAATTTATTTGAGCACGATTTTTTCATGTATAGAATAAACTACAAAAAATGACATAAAAGGGGGCAGCACATCCCTGCGACCTCAGCTGTTGCAAATGTCCATGGGCGGCGGTGACACTTTCCATCAGGTGAACCGCATGCTCGTTTGCCTCCCTATGTTATAAAAAAAAAGTAATAAACGAAAATAAGCACAATGCAAAATCCTACGTAAAAGTTAGTAGGTTGACAACAGTTCAAACAAGAATACCCAAATATTGGCTAAATTTTCCACTCAAATGTAAAACCGGATCCTGCTTGACTAGATCCAAAAGCACGAAAGTGGATTTGCGTACATTACATCGGTATAGAAAGTGGATTCACTTCACTCGGGCGTCAAATAATGCCGGGCCGTGTGCCCTGCTGAATTATCAACGAGACTAAACCCACACTATGTACAAGTATGTAACTCGAAGAAAAGACATCCTGCGCCGTTAAAACGTGCACTGAAATAGAAGTGGTGAGGTTTTATTGTGAAAGTTTTATCACAACTTGTTTTTTGGAAGTTTTGCCCCTTCTCAAGCACAGTACACCCGCTATTTATGTTTATGGTAAGTTACGTTACTTTTTCACAACAACGTACAAGCTCATAAAAGTTGGGATTTAGTTTTATGATGATTTTACTGGCTAGTCTTTGAATGGTTTCTGAGCTAGAATAAACATTATTGTGATTAATATTTCTGTGTAATTTCGCCTCTTATCTGCAACGTTTTGATAATGTTGAAATGTTCTTCAAACACCGTGGTACTTATTATTTTATTTCGATTGTAGAACAACTAGGTTAACTTATCAAATTAATGGTTAAAAACACTGTCGATCTTTTATAATAAGAACACCCAAACTTATTTCTGGTGAAAATAAAAAAATAAGATCTTATTCAACATAACCCTTAGTGGAAAACTAAAAGAACAAAGTTCTTTACTTAAAAGTTAAAACGTATTGAAGATTATTCATCATCATCATTACAGCCATATTATGTCTACTGCTGAACAAAGGCCTCCCTCAAAAATATCCACCTCCCCTTGTCGGAGCTATTTTGCATCCACGACCACCGCGACTTCCTTAAAAGTATTAAAATCTCTTTTGAAGATTATTCAAAGGGACACAAAAAAAAAATTAGACTTCCCGATATGAAGTTGTCAAACCACAAAATTCATTCCTTGCCAAGATTGTTAAGAGTTAACGGCTCTCATCAGTTTCTTATACACTATATAAGAAACTGATGAGAGCCGTTAACTAGTTGAAATGGTTTGCCTAAATTTACAACAGTTTTTACAATTGCAAACCTACGATCGGATCATATAATTGAACATTTAACTCCGCTACTAGGACTATTATTTCAAGTGCTGAAATGTTTATATAAAATGTATAATAACGATAGCAGCCGTTAATTAATGTGCTTATTAACGATTCGATTCGGTTATTTGATCGGTGAAGCTGTGAAGGCTATGCCCAACAGGAGTAGTCAGCTCGAAAAAAAAAACTTAAAGTCGACTATCTTGTGCATAGAAAGGTGGAAATTTGTTTTCGGAAATGCTTTTGGATTAAACATTTTAATGCTGTCAAGGTAATGTGCGCGAAAATTTATGATTCCACCATTAGTACAGGAAAAGAAACATGGTCGTCCCTTGTGATGTAAATTAGCTGCTGGCCTGCCACTGGTGAAGTGGATTAATTCCGTCCGCTCTGTTACTGCAGCATAATAAATTGCGGCTTGCTTTGCATAAGACATTATCTGAAATAGTTTTCTAATCTTAAGAAACGCTACGAGAGTACACACGTGGCTTATGTTATTCTTTCTTTCTTTTATTATTTAGCTCCAGTTTTTTCCATTTTTGCCTTTTCATTTTCTACTTTAGCTCTCTTTTATTTTTATGTTATGACCCTTAGCTCTTGGGTGTGGTTTATAAACACTTTTCTTTCTTCCAAAGATAGAAGATATTCATATGCGTAAACGTCGGATAACGGCCATCTATCGTCGCTCAGTATTTATCTCCGTCGGGAACTGGTGCTCGTAAATGGCACACATTAGAGCCCGATTGCTTTGTTATCGAAGCACTATCGTGGTCTTCAAGATCTATTAAGGCTATTTTTTACACACCGCATAAGTCCCTCGGTGAAGCTTTAAAATCAATATTTCATGAGTGGGACTTGGTGTTATTCTGCGTTGGTAACTTAAACTTTTCTTATTTCCCTCGTAATCACAGTTTTCTTTTTTTTGGTGTAAATGTTCTAGTATCCATTGAAAGTCTTCACGTCACAAATAAGGATCTGCATTTTCATTATATACCAATTTGGACCGTCAGTTCTTGGAAACCTTCAAGTGCTCGATGACACAATTAGCTGTCAGTGCTCATAGCCTCTCAATCTAACACGGGCGCAGTCTACGGTGTAATGGAAGACAGCCTTGTTGTATCTGTGCAGTCAATATGAATTACCATTATGAATAGTTTGTATAATAGTTATTAAGCTAACTGACGACCTTTGTGGATTGTCACCAAGTTTGAAACAAGAAAAAAAGGTTAATCACAACTAATAATGAGAATTTTGCCCAAAACCTTAGGTATAGCAAATATAGATGTAAAATGTACTTATCTTATCTCCAAAGATCTGAGCTAGGTCTTCATAGCATTGTTTTAATCTTGAATCATCATTAAAAATAGTAACTCAATGTACATACACGGTACGATGACTCTTCAACAAACTCATCTTTTTAAATGAACTTCACACGCCTGCGATGAATTTTGCCAAATAAAATATGAAGCTTTCCTGATTTGTTCCACATGACTTGAGCAACAATTATTAATTTACACGCGATTTTTCTATAAAATAAGTTTTGATTCAATTAAAATTTCACTAACCAACAGTAGATTATATCCCTGATTACAAATTTTTTTTTCAGAAAAGAACTTACCTCTTTTAGATCTTTTAATGACACCATGTTAAGTTAGAAATATGCCAAGATTGCGCATAATTTAAAATAAAAGACTTCTAAACATACCAAACACTTAAATATATGGCTTATAGGAAGTTTTTGAGGTGGAAAATGAGCCTAATATCATGCCAGGAAGCGAGTGTTTAAATAATTTCCGAGCGACGCGCTTACCAATTTATCAACGTCGACGCCGTTTCATGTACGAACCGCCATGCTACTTTTTTTAGGATTGAAAGGCAATATTCATTAAAATGTATTCATACCATACTCATAGAATTCAAATATAGAAACAAGTTCCAACAGTAGAAAAAAGCACAGACATTAATTAATTGAGTATTTAAAGTACATTCCAAAATATTAAAATAATGAAGTCTTGTGTTACATTCGGAAAAGGGCGTTGTTGTTAAGTATACAGGTTCAAAACTTTGTTCGGATAGAATCGTTATAATAATTTCAGTATAAAAATGTATCATTTTTTTTGTTTTGTTTCAAAAATTAAACTACAATATTCTGATTATTATTTGACTAGCTGGCTAACGATAACAAATGCGTCAAAAACAAGACATTGACACCCTAAAGGTATCAGCAAAAATCAAGACATTGACACCCTAAAGGTATCAGCAAAAATCAAGACATTGACACCCTAAAGGTATCAGCAAAAATCAAGACATTGACACCCTAAAAGTATCAGAAAAAATACATTTTATGTGTCTAGATTCCTGGCGTTCTAAATATCAATAAAATCTAAGCCTCGACGTAGGTAGTATAACCTCAAAAAGATAGCGCTGGATGTAAATAGCTTAATAGTCATTATTGGACGTATATTTCATTTGAGTACAATTATATATAAACTAAATACCGGACATAAATACCTATAAGACCCGCAAACCAATGCAAATTAGCTATTTTATCCAGGGTAATAAAAACAGACTTTTCACCTATGATACCAAATCGATAGTCATCTTAAATATATTAATATATTAAGAAGCCCGAATCCCAACTTTTACCCTTTTGAGTATTTTTAGGAGTTTTGTTTATTTGTTGGTAAGCTTTATACATAATAAGAGAAAAAACTTGCAAATTATCGAATAAAATTTTTATCAAGATGGAAAATCCCTTGGAGAAATTTATTTAAATACAGTCTCTATGGGAGTAAGTTAAATTCTTTAGTTAAATATTCTCAAACTCATTTCCGAATACAATAAATAACATTACCAGAAGCTCTTGACCCAGTTATCCAATATTTTTAGAATACAACGTGTATATAAGATAAGAAAGAAGAAAAATTCTTTATTGCACATCAAGAAAAAAAAAATACAAAACAACAAGTAACAACAAAAGACAAGTACAAAGTAGGCGCCTTATTGCTAGGGTAGCAATTTCTGCCAGGCAACCTTTGGTAGAAGAAAAATATTTATAGGTAAGCGGGCTAGTGCAAACGAATCGAAACTTAATCTTAATGCATAGTTATAAAACAATATTACATAAACTAAGTACACATTACTGCATAAATAATATACAATAAACTAATAAATATTAAACAATAATATAAACTAATAAATAATAAACAAAAATACATAAACTAATGAAGATAGGATAATTCAATCTACAATCAGAAACAACATAAAGAAAAAGACAACGACAGATCGAGAAAAAATAATAATAATAATATAAGGATCACTAATATTTATCGCTTACTTGCAAGTAATGTTTTTTGATACTGCTCTTAAAAGTCTCAAGAGACGGTGCTCGACGAATGACCTCGGGCAAGGCATTCCACAGCTTGATTGCTCGTACTGTGAAGGACTTTCCGTAGAAGTCAGTCTTGTGAGATGGCAGGTCAAGCGTCAATTTAGAGTTGGCACGCAAATTGCGGCCCAAGCTTGCAGAACGAAAAATAAAGCGATCCCTAAGATAAAGAGGTGTGTTAGGGTGGGAAAGAATGGAATAAAGGAGGGAAAGAATGTGACAGTCCCTTCTACGGGCAATAGGCAGCCATTGAAGTTGGGACCTATATGAGGAGACATGGTCATACTTACGCAGGCCAAATATAACCTTATACAGAGATTCTGCAGACGTTCGAGTTTATTTAATAGTTGAACAGATAAATCAGGATAACAAACGTCTGCATAATCCAGTACAGGAAGGAAAAGCGAATGTGCCAAGTTTATTTTGGTTTTGGTCGGCAAAAGATTCCTAAGACGCTTAAGAGACCCGTAAGCGGCAAACACCTTCCTACTTACCTCGGATACCTGGTGATTCCACAAAAAGAGTCATCAAACGTAATGCCTAGGTTTTTGACTTTACGGCTGTAGGGAATAGTAATTCCATCAAAGATGATCTGGGGTAGCAAGTCATGCTTAATCCGTGCAATATACCAGGGGCTACCTATTATGATGGTCTGAGTTTTAGCTGGATTAACTTTCAACCCAAAGGAACGACTCCACTCAGCAATATTGGTGAGGTCTCTGTTGGTAGCCTCGATAGCAACTGAGAGATCAGAAAGCGGAGCTTGTGAATAAATTTGGAGATCGTCTGCATACAAATGATAGGAAGAAGTAAGCGGAAGAGAGATAGAATTAATGAAAATAGAAAACAAAAGAGGTGACAGGACGCCACCCTGCGGAACGCCGGCAGAAGTGTTACACCACGCAGAGAAAGTATCTTCAACGCGAATGCGCTGTCGGCGCCCAAACAGGTAACTATGAAACCATTCAATCACCGTTGGAGATATGTTTTGAGAGCGCAAGATAGAGAGCAGAATATCATAATCTACTGTGTTAAAGGCGTTACTAAAATCAAGCAACGTTAAGACAGTTAATTTCTGATGTTCCATTCCCAGTCGAATGTCATCGGAAACATGTACCAACGCGGTAGTCGTGCTATGACCGGGACGGAAGCCAGATTGAAAGGAGTTCAAAAGGTTGTTCGTGGATAGGAAATATGAAAGTTGTTGATGAACCAACCTTTCGAGGACTTTGGAGAGGAATGGTAGAATGGAGATAGGTCGGTAGTCTGAAAGAGATTTAGGATTAGGTTTTTTAGGCAGTGGGATAATTTGTGCTTCCTTCCATACGGTAGGAAAAACACCGGAGGATAAGGAATTGTTAAGAATGTTGGCAATGACTGGAGAAAGGATATCAAGGAGAGGAGTAATCATTGCACGACTAACACAGTCACTTCCAACGGCATTTGAGGAAATGGCTTGAACGTTCTTCATAACATCACAAGCGGTGATTGTGCGAAAGATAAAAGCTGGAAAAGTTTGAGTTGGCATTGAATTAAGATTATTTATAGTATTTAGTTTTACAAAGCTGTCCATTTCAGCAGAAAAAAAAAGTGATTGTTTAGAGAGTTTAAATCAATACTATTAGTTGAAAGATGAGTACGCGATTTACCAACTCCAAGTTTGTTGAGGAAGGACCAAACTTTAGCTGGATCACCATTCTCGACAGATTTATGAATATGGCGTCGCTGTATGTCCCGTATCTTTGTATTGCAGCGATTCCGAATTTGCCGAAATTTGTCCCTATTTTTGTCAGATGGATCGTTTTTGTACCTGGCCTTTGCACGTATCTTCTTCGCCATGTAATCACGTATTTCATCGTTAAGCCAGGGAGCTGGGAGGTGCTTAACGCGTACAGGACGTACCGGAGCGTGACAATCATATAGTTCAGTAATGTTAGATATAAGTAAAGTGACTTGATCGTCGACTGACTCAAGTTTTTCAATTGCCGACCAATCAACTTTGCCTGCATCCTCACGTAGTTTGTCCACATTCATAGCAGAGAAATTACGGAGAAGCAGCGTCCTCGGCTTGATTTTTAGGAGGTCGGATGCGGTACGATAGATATAGTGTGTGGAGAAATTGGTCCGCTTCAGTTGACCATGCTTAACTATGTGCTCACGAGAGGTAACTAATATAAGATAAGCAGAGATTTGTTAATTGCTTTTTGTGTTCGTATTATTGTTCAGTATGAAAAACCGATAAACCATTGTTACATAAATGATTATTCCTAAATAGGTATGATTCAACTTCGGCCGCATCATCGCTTAACATCAGGTAAGATGGCGGCCAAATGCCTACTCTAGTAAAAAAATTAAAGTAAGCAATATTTAATGTTCAGCGTGCTATGGAGAGGGCTATGTTAGGTGTCTCCCTACGCGATAAAATCCGGAACGATGATATCCGTAGGAAAACTAGGGTGACCGACATAGCCCAGAGGATTAGCAAGTTGAAGTGGCAGTGGGCAGGGCACATAGTGCGTAGAACGATGGCCGATGGGCGCGGAAAGGTTCTCGAGTGGCGTCCACGTAACGGAAAGCGAAGCGTAGGACCCCCAACCAGATGGACGGATGATCTGGTTAAGGTGCGGGTCAGATGGATGTCAACTGCAAGGGATCGGTCCGCGTGGAAATCATTAGAGGAGGCCTTCGTTCAGCAGTGGACATAATTGGGCTGTAATGATGATGATATTTAATGTGTTGAAAATATAAGCAATAATCTATATTTAATAACACGCCCGTTGCCGTTTGATCCGATAGCATCATCTGACAATTAAAACTCATACACATTTAACAAATAGAAACTAATACAATCCTACAAACGTCAAAACAGATTCGAACTTTTTGTTTGTCAGAACGTTGTTCCTTTTATTGTTTACGTTATAGTTGCAAGATTTTATTACAGACCGACAACGGAATAGGTGAAACAAAAAAGCTTATAAAATGGCCGTTCTGAAAACACAAATAAGTAGGTAAATATTAAAACAACGTGAAATGTAACATCAAACGTTGTCAGGCACGACAGGTCTACACTACGACGTTATCTTTATAAAGACCCGAATATTGGGATACCAAGTACATAACGAAAATAATGGAAACGCACAACAAAGAAAAATTGGACTAAATCGGCCTGCGGACATATTTGTAAGGACAACACTTTGTACTAGCATGTCCAGCCTTTTGTGAAGGAATTGAATTTTTTTCGCTTACTTATTACAAAAGGACTTCACTCATCCCAATATTTCTCACCTTCTGTTTTTCTTTTTCTTTCGCAACTTCAACATTCTTGACTCAACATAAGCATATCAATATTTTACGTATATACGTTTATCAGCCTATCCCATATTTTATTTCTAGCATACTATTGCGTACAAAATATAAAAAGCTCGTAATCACAAGGTTTGAAACCAATAATTGTATTTTAGAAGCTAAATATTAAAAGTATAGGGACAAATAGAATCCTCAAAGATGTATACAAATTAAGGAATATGATGATAAGTGAATTACAATAATAAATTATTCCACAGCCCTCAGCAGTACTCCGTTGTGGTCGCAAGTTCAACAACTTTAAAATTTCATCAACTGCGTCCCTCGCTTTGTTGTGGAGTTGCCTTATTCTTGGAGTTCGAATTTAATACTATGCTGGGTCATTTTAATTAGAATTTGTCATGCTTTTATTTAAAATTACAAGGGGAAGTTATTTATCCCCATCTGTTTGCACTCGACCAAAGATACTTTCGGTAATTGTGATTAAACAAATATTATTTTAACACCCAAAGACGGTCAAACTTGACAAACAGTAAATTTGAAAAGCATAAGTAATCGTCAATGCAATTATTATGTCTAGTTAAGAACGGTTTGAGCAAATTATTCGCTGAACTAAAACTCCAAGGTTGTATTAAAATGTTCTTGGAAAAAATCTCACTATTTGAGCACATTATTTAATGAGAAAAATATATGTTTTATATTAGTACTATATCTTTATAAGTCTCCGTGGTCTAGTGAGCACAGCTGGAGATCGAGGGTTCGAATCCCGCGGGGAAATATCACTTTGTGCGACTTTTCCTCGTATGGTTAGGACTCTTTTTTCGAACTGACTACTGCTGTTGGTCGCAGATGGCCTTTACTTTCCTTTTTTTTTCACCGAGCAATTGGCGAGCGCTGAAGGCTCTCTGCCTTAATAATTTATACAACGAGCCTGAGGGCGTCCCCGAACGGGACTCGAACCTCGGCTTAGGGCGTTGCGTGGGGGGCTTGGTAGCCTAACATATGTTTGGGGAGAAAACGGCCCGGCACACGCCGGTTACGCGAATAGGGACTGTACTGGTTAGGACTTATGGACAAAAGGTCCCGACTACAATCTTAGGATGGCAGTTGCTTAGACCCACCAATCAGCACTAGGCCCGATTGGTCAGTTACGGCCCAATTTCGCCAAGGCCTTTGCCCTGCAGTAGGCTGTTATAAGCTGATCATAATGGTGATCTTTATAAGTATATAGGTATGCATTTTTTTATTCTGGTACACTACAAAAAGTCTTCTTGAGTTATGCTTGACCCGGAGTTGTTACTCGGAGAATCGAATCGGGGGAGAACACGTAGTAGTAGTTGACTTTGTGTAATATTTTCCATATTTTTTATAACAATTTCTTGGGAAGAGTGATGAGAAAGAAACATAATGCTTCGTAAGACATGTTTTGCTGTTTGCCTGGAGGGCGTTACATGTAACTCTGTCTCTCTGACTCCGACAATACCTTATTTGTACGCAAGAAACATAACTTTTAACAAATAATTCGTGGTTAGATATGATAAAAACTACACTTAACTGTTTTAATAAATTTTAAATGACAAAACTCTGTAACATAAAAAGTGCCTATCGAGTTTCTTGCCGGCTCTTCTCGAAGATCCTACTTATTTCGAACCATTGGTAGAGTCATAAAGAATAAAATAATAATTGACGATTCAAAATCTGTAACAGAATTATTTGAATAATAATATTTAGATTTTAAATATGACCCTAAATCCCAAACGTAACGAGTATTGTACTCGCCCATCGTAACAAATACTGGGCGACGGGTGTAGCATATACAAGTCGACGAAACCTGAATAAATATAAGAATGTGGATATTTATTTACGTACGCTAGTAAAAGAAATTTGCTTTATGGGTTGGCCTAAACATACTCGTGAATAAATCTTTTAATCGGCTAAAGCAAAATCTATTAACGTACCTATGTTCTCAGAACTGAAGAGTCAAACAGATGCTGAATATAGATCTACCCTATTTACTTTAGTTACTATTATTTATAAAATACTTCTTTTCCAATATTGAATACTGTTTTTCTTTATCAATATTTTAGCATTCATGTTCGGTTATTAAATATTCCAGTTTCAAAAGTTTTAATGTTTTACTGGTTCTTCGAGATCTCTACGATAATCATCAACAATATTAATTGTATTTGTTTACAGCCCTCGGCCTATAAGCCTTCCGGAGACGCTAACGTTTTATTCATTGCGCATAAAATTACAATCGACTCCCAACAAAAGCAATCTAAAACGCAAACATTAATTATACAGATTGCGAAAATATCCACTCGAATACGATAAACTTTACGAGCCTTGTGATCGTCAAGTAAACAAAGACTTATATTTTTTAAGATACAATTAGTTTAAATTGTATACTGAACTATATACTAATTTAATACTTCATTGTTTGGCTGTTACATGTTAGGCTGTGGTTAATGTGGGAAAAGTCACAGTATTTTACTCAGAACTATGAAAGATATAAAACTGTTGTTTAGGTACCAGGACCTAACATTACATATTTGCGATTCTTATTCATCGAATAGAATTAACTTAATGTATTTAATTTTACAAAATATACTTTATAAAACTACAAATTATCATATTTATATACTAATTAATCTTGGCTTTTGATAGATACGTTGCAGTTACAATAAGACTGATACGTAAACTAATACGTATGCATAATAAGTATAGACTCAATAGGGCGAAAACCTTGTAGCTGCCCAACTTCTTAGATTAGTTGCTATTGTTCCAGATGGTTTTTGCTCAAGTTACCCACAATAAGCCGTAATTAAAACTCTTGGCCGGAGATAGAGCCAAGGTCAAAGGACCACAGGATTATGGCGTATTTGTATATGACAAACATGTTAGCTAACGACGTTTTTGTTTTATGCATTTAAATATAATGGGATTACACTGGAGTAAAGATTGTTTATAAGGTTAGTCACGTTTGGCTTTGTTCTACCAAACATACATACATTCATACAGTTCAAGGTGGACTATGTAGATCTTCGCCATTATTAAAGGGCAATTGGACTTGCTCGGATTGGTTTTGTACTACAGTCCAGATTTTCATAATCGAGTGGGCCCATTAAATAGCGGACCAAATATAGGGACTGGAATGAAAAGTCGTTGCATTATAATAACTACCATAATCAACAGAAAGAAAATACTTTGAAGGCAAACCAAATAATTAAAAATCAAAATAGTTTTGCAGCAGTTCCTTGAAAGAATATACATCACAATAATTTATCCATTTCATGTCCTCAGAGATGATTAAAATTGACTTCAATGCATATGACAATACGAGGTTTCAGTGCTTACCTTTCAGTGTGTATTTGTCAATAATGTATGTATGTACAAAAATCCAAAAGTATCCCATAGACGAAAGTATGTATGTCTACAGTTAACATAATTTGTTCAGTGAAGAAAAACGTAATTTAAAATAATAGCGCCCCTCAATAGTTTGTTCTTTCCAATACTGTTTGCATCGTTGTTTTGTTTAATAAAATATACAAGTCAACAGTTTCACTGGACAGTCGTGGTGCGCTAAGGGCTCTTAGCAAGCGCTTTAAGCAAAAGAGCCTAGAGCACCAACGAGTGGAAATCAGCTAACAACGTTGTTTATCTCAAACATCAAAGTAAAGGCTAAAGGGTATTCTTTAAGTAGTCTTAATAAATGGTGGCTTACTCTTACAGTTAGGTAAATGACGTCAATTTTGTCATGATAATCATACCTATGGCATATACCACACCAAAATTATGAAGTAAGTTACGCATGGCTATGTTTCAATGGATGTTGGCTGTCGATTCGAAATGATTTAGAAGTTGATAGGTTAAATCACTAATAGAATTATCATTAGTTATCCGTGTGTAAAAGACAGGTCTTCACGTACTGCATAGCTATGGTAAATTTTTAACATTAGATAATCAAGAAACTAACCTGATGCATAATCTCACTCAAAAAGTGTCCGCGGCAAATGATTGCCCATCGCGTCAGTTAGGCAAAATATTCATTAATTATCACGTCGCTTACTACATATCGTATTGACATAGTAGTGCGCTCGTACTTTTGATTTTGTACCATTTTAATGTAGTCCCGAGTCTAAGTTACACTGACGTCTAATCTTAATCCTTAAAAGATAATGAAAACTTTCTCAAAAAATTATAAGCTGTCTATTTTAGGCAAGCTTCACTTTGGATGAAATGGATTTGCGTCAGATTCAGCCCTTATCAACGCTCTGTAATTAAATTTGAAGAAGCGGCCGTCTTTTATAAGTATCTAAAACTATCACGTTCAACGAATGAACTCTCTGTACGCTTTTATTTACTCTATGGTGGTATCTCAAAGGGGCACGGGAATCTCTGTTGCTAATCTCGTCAAAATTTATTAAATTGAAGTATAAATGATTGATAACTCGAAGGGAGAGTGTTTATTTGTTTATCCATTTAGAAGGATTGATGGGCCACAAGCCCGAAGTTGTTGGCCGTCTATTCAATGTCACATTGGAAACAAAACAATGAAGCTTTGTTTTGATCACAGTTTTGTTTTATTTTATTTTCGCTTTGGCAATGTTCATGCGGTTTCTGATTGTTTTCATTATTTGTTGGGATAAAAACAAATATGTTTGGATATATGTTAAGGGTTGTATTTTATTGGTGTATCATTCATTTGGAATGGCAAATTAAACATATTCCTCCCACACTACACAATATGAATAACGTTTTAGTAGTGAAAGTTTACTTTGCCATTTTCAGCAAAGACAGCAGTTCTGGGTTGCTAGGAGAATCCCTATCGCAAAAAAACCCTCTTGGAATCAAGTTATTCCTAAACCGTTACTGTTATGTTAGGAGAATTATTATTATTATACACGGTCTTTCTCGGTTTTTAAGAAGTACAAACGTAACGGTTAGTATCTACTGATATTTATTAATATTACAAGTAATTTGATAACTCAAATAGGGTAACACCTAACGTAGATTTCCGAACGCTGCCCATCCTAATTAGATTCGACGAGAAACCTCCAATATCTATAAATTTTGGGTCTCAATTCGATAATGTGGTAATGTTAGAACTCAATTATTGGTTATAATTTACAGAAATTTATATTAGTACGGTTGCACAGATATTTATCTGTACATTTACAAATATGAAATTTAAAAAATAATAACTTTTCAATTTTAGATTTTACTCAAGTTTTTTTATAACCTACCAAAAATCAAAGTGTTATTATTTAAAGACAAAGACAATATAATAAATAAATAAATATCCACTGACATTCACACAGCGCTATCTAGCCCTAGGTTAAGCGTGAAGCTTGTATTATGGGTACTAAACAACGGATAAATATACATATATACAGTGTTTTTGTAAATACATACATATTATACATAGAAAACACCCAGACCATTACAAACAGACATGTTCATGCACACAAATGTTTGTACTGCCCGGGGATTGAACCCAGAACCCTTGGTGTAGCAGTCGACCTCTCAACCGCGACACCAAATCTTTCGTCAATATAACTGTGCTTATAAACGTTTTGGATCAATTCTGTTAGTTTGTAAGGCAATGTATTCAATAAATAAATAAAGCCGCTGAATCTCTCTAGGTCCAACAAAATTGAAAAAATCCGTATTTAATTGGTATGATACCATGCCGTTGTCAAAGCCTTCCAAATCCCTCGCATTAGCGTTGTCTATCCGTGACAGTGGTAAAGGGACGTCAGTTTCTATTTTCCCGGTTACTTTTTCCTCGTACGCGACTATTGTCTATAAAAAACGCAGCTTTTGTGTAACAGAGATGCGAAATTTCCAAACGAAAGCACTCGCTTGCTTTTCGCAAGTGACCTGTTTCCTGCCGTTAACTCTAAGGCAATTCTGCTTACGCTTTGCGTGCAAATATACACATAATATATATCCTAAATATTTTTATGCATTGCATTTGAATGTATCGTAAATTACCGATACTAATTTAGTTTACTTGTTCGATTTTTTGCGTACCCAAACATTTTTTTGAACATATGTAGGAGATAATTATGAAACTTAATGAAATCATTATTTTGTTCTTCTCTATCTACTTATATAAATTAAATACTAACGTTTGATGAAAAATATTGTTTGGAAATTATGTGACTGTCAACACTAATTTATCTCTCTTCTCTTGCAATCAGGCGAAGAATACAGAAAATACCTTTGCGTTCAGTTACATTAGAAAAATGGCTAAGTTTCTTTTTTGATCTGATTACTTCTGCTGGCCGCAGATGGCAGTTACAGCTTCACAGGTTGCACTTTTAAATTATTGTGAATCATTGTGATCGTTTTCCAAAGGTAATTAGTTTAAATTTTACTGCAAACACATTAGATTTATTAAAAAATTATCTTCCTGATTATAAACCGAAATATCTGAGTGCTTGTCAGACGCGCGAAGAGGTTATCTCAATATAAACATTGAGCCAACCTTCTAATTGATTAACCAACATCTTTATTTATTTGAAGTTTTATATTTAAATAATCATAATGCAGACCCGTGGTGCCGCAGCTCGTGACCTGGAGTTGGCTTTAAATGAGCTAAAATCGGCTAAGGTGTTGGTGAATCAATTATATGAGGAAAGAGATGACAGTGACCAACACCATGGTCAACATAAATATTTTAGTATAATCCTAAAGCTCAGTCAGGTTCATTAATCTATTTGAGTCTTTTAATTTAAATAATTAATTTGCTGAGCCTACAAGGCTACTCCTACTACAGCTACCTGCTTAGATAACATTTTTTGTGAAAATATTATTCTTGAAAAATCAATAATTAATTGCTTGCAATCGGACCACAGTGGACAGTGGGCACAATTTGAGCACTGTCATGTCTCCAAAAATTTAGATGTTTGTAGGCCAATAAATAATAACCGTATTAATAAATACAAGACTCTCGTTGACCAAAAAATTTCTCAATAGCATTATAATGTATCAAATATTGACAGCTTATATGGAAACTTATTTAATGTGGTTAAAAGTACTTATGATAGTATCTTCTCAACAAAAACAATTGAAGTAGATAATTGAAAATCCAAATTCTGTGAATGGGCGACACCGGGAATATACAAAAGTAGAAATAGACTTTTTAATTTATATAACTTGAAAGCAACATCATCAGATCCAATATTTATTACCTTTGTAAGAAATTATTCAATTTTTTTAAAAAAGCTTGTCATGCTGCTACGTCAATCTATTTGCGTAACAAAGTAGTAGGTTCTAGTAATAAAATTAAAGCCACGTGGAATATTATTAACAAAGAAACATGTAAGAATAAGAGTCGCGATAATAATTTCTCTATTAAAATGAATAATAATATTTTTAGCACGGATCTTGAAATAGCTAGTGCCTTTGAAAATTATTTTACCAACATTCCAATTAAAACAACCAGTAATTTAAATTCTAGTTCTTCTATTGCTGGTTCTCTTCTAACATCTAGTGTCTGTAAATGCAACAAATTATTTAGCTTTAAGCACATAACTCCTGAGGTAATTGTTAAAACTTTACTTTTTTGTTTTTTAATTAAATATTAAAAAACAGACGATTTATGGGGTTTTTCTACTCATATAATAAGAGTAATTATCGATAACATAGAACCCCATCTAGCATTGATATTTAATACTTGTGTAGATAAAGGTCTCTTTCCAAATTTAATGAAATACCTTTATTTAAATCCGGTGATAAAAGTGATCCACCTAACTTTAGGCCTATATCTATTTTACCTACAACCTACAACCTTAGACCACGTGACTCTCTTAAGGAACTTTTTAAAAAAATATAATGACTGTAGCATCGCAATATATTTATGAAAATGTATGTTCGTAAATACTATAACACCTTTAAGAAAAATTGTGATTCACACAATTTTAATACTAGGAATAAAAACAAACTTGCTGTTCCGGACTTGAGACTACATAAAATAGGTAAATCTTTTATAGGAAGATGTATAAAGTTTATCAATAAGATACCGCAAAATATTGTGGAGTTGCCCTTTCATATGTTTAAAGTTAGAATCAAACAACACCTTTCTAAAAAAGGGTACTAAACTATTGACGAATATTTATGTATAAAAATCTGTGGTCTTAAACTGCTCAGCTATTTCAGTGTTTATTATATATTGTTACATTAAGGAATTGTTTTTAAAAAAGGCTACACTGTTGAGTTTTCTTGGGTGCTTCTTTCTCAACAGGCCAAACCACTGAAGCGCTTTTTTTCAAAGCATCAAAACTCATATTTTTAGTTTAGTATTTTAATTGTTTTTTATTATATTTTGTATATTTTTTGACGTTCATAAGTGCTTTTTGTAAGCCTAATTTGAAATAAAATGTTTTGACTTTGACAGGGTAGTTGGCGAGCGCAGATGGCTCTCAGCCTTAAAATTGATACAACGAGCTTAAGGTCGTCCCAGAGTGGGACACGAACCTAGGCTTAGGGCGTTGTTTGGGGAGAAAAGCGGCCCGTCGAACGCCGGTTACGCGAACAGGGATAAGGCTAAATATTACTTATGGTAACATGATATACTTTTCATATATATGCCAAAGAAAACAATGTTGCAGTAGGCCCCAGTGTTTTCAATAGAGGGCGTGAGCGTTCGCAGTACAAGCACTTTTGAACAAATTATTCTTTTATTGTTCCGAGGCACGTCCGTGCAAGCGCGCAGGAAATGCACTAATGGTGCGGCTAGAATTAAGCTGGGTATTGTACAGCTGGCGTGTCCATAAGTTTATCACGCTCAATACTTTATGTAGGTTTCTTTTTTAATATTTTTTAACAACTTTATTTTTGTATCATTCATAAATATGCATTCTTTTCAGTTTGAATCGCATAAAATGGAAATTTTCAAATCATTATTCTTTGAAACTTTCAAATTGCATATGCTAAAAGGGTGTTTTTTACATGTGTGTGTTGATTCTTCAACTTTTTTCTCTGCTTTTTTTAATGCAAGGGACTGGCGGCTTTAATTACCCTCTGAAGCACGGAATCATATTTTTTATCATACAATCAAGTGATTTAGCTAACATTTTCCTAATCGATATATTTATCTGATTCTGGAAACAATCATACAAAAATAAAGTGAAAATAATTCACTATGTTATGTGTTAATAATTTATATGTTTCCTCTGTCCTGGTCCTAATATTGCGTGCCCAACAGGGTCCATACCACTAGTCTCACTTTTTATATTACATCTGATGTACATAGTGGTTTGGCAATAAATGAGAGTAAACAAAATACAAGAATTTCCACCATCGAGGTCCCGCATCTCCAAAGGGATCAAAAAAAATGCCTTCAGTGCAGTGGTCATCTTGTGTGATTCGTAGTATATCTGATTCATACTAATATTATCGATCTTTGGATTTACGACACATTGGCCGAACGGCGTTAAGTATCAATTACAAGGGTCCAGATTCAATCTCCGACCCGAATTATGTTCCAGTTTGGGACCGCACGATTTGGGAAAGCGTCGTGATTTAACTAACGAAAGTTTTACGAACGATACCTTGTTTGGAAGCCCAAAACTTAAGTAATAATTACTAAATAGTTCATGATATTTTATGTTTATTCATATAAAATATTTGAATTTAGATAGTTTTATTTCCAAACACTTATTTACTTAATTGAAAGGATATTAGATTAACTCTGAATAAGAACCATTGAAGATGAAAAGACCAGTTTTTGAAGTTTTTGCAATTAAAACATCATCGTCAGCCTATAACCGCCTACTGGGACACAGCTATGGGGGAATTAGAAAAACAAAGACAGTATTAAATCATCCGCGGATAATTTATTCGATATTTTATTATTATAACGTCTATAGGCGTTTACTATCTAGAAATGTGTTAAAAACCTTGTTGAGAAAATTCCCAAATCTGTCGTCCACTAGCTAAAATTCCGATCACAAACTTTCGGTATGAAACTGAAAAACCCTGTTTAACGGTAATCTTATTCAGACAACGCAACTTTTATATTGCTATTTACAGTGGCGTGCACTCCATATATGGAAGCAAGCAGTGCATACCCTGTGCGTCCAACATCCCGGAAAATCGCTAACATATTTAATGATTCCCACTTATTCGCCCATTTTCCTCTACACATTTGAAACCATAGGCGATCTGCTGTCATCAACAGCACTCAATTGGACTAAAATGTAAATTATTTATTGTTTTTGCGATTAGTGTCACTCACTTTACAAACCCTACTCATAAAATCTATGCACGCCACTGTCTATTTATCATCATAAAGATATTGTATGGGATTTCATGTAAAACATCACAAAGTGTGTGTAGTTTTGCACATTTGAAATTACTTATCAGCCGAATTAAAAATTGTGGTCGTCAGTAAACGACGTTTTAGTTAGTAAACGGCCATTTAATGTCAAAAAGGTCGTTCGCAGTCGTAAAGTTGCCATCGATTCTCTCTTCCCTCTCTTCAACCTATCGCAGTCCACTGCTGGGCATAGGTCTCCCCCATTTTGCGCCAGACATCCTCCGCTCTCCATCCAGCCTCCACCAGCGACCTTTCGCAAGTCGTCGGTTCATCGGACCGGAGGGCGTCCTACACTACGCTTGCCATCGATTACTGTATTGTTAATATTTACGTTCGCCTACACTATAATTTCAATTTGCTGTATAAACCGATAACAAACTTACTCTAGTTAAAGTGTTAATAGGTAAAGTTTGCCGTGTAACCGAAAGCAGGCAACATGCTGTAAAGTAAACACAGGCGTTTCAGGTGATTACTATCTCAAATAGACGCGGTCGTCGACTAAATGGGAATGGTATATCCAATGATGTAAAAAGTATAGATTCTTGATATGCTCACAAAACAATCGAAAAAAGTGTTCTGAATGCAGCGACAACACACATACACATATTTTGAATGAGCATACAAAGAGTATTCAAACTTTATTCTCTTTGGCGGTTCTTTTTGAGGCACGGATGGCGTATCTACCTTTATATAATATATATACAGAATATCATTGGGTATACCTTACAACATTAGGAAACTAATGTTCTCCGTTTGAAGAACGACATTTCACGACCACTGTGGTGGAATGGTTGAGACGTCAGCTCTTACACCAAGAGTTCGATTCCCAGGCATAAAAACATTCTGTTTTGATATGGGTGTTTTTTATGCATAATTTGTATGTATTTAGACAAAAATAAATGGATAGAAGTATGTTTATCCATTGCTAAGTACCCACATTACAGGCTGGATGCTTAGTTCGGGACTTGCCCCTAGATGGAGCGGTCTGAATATCAGTGAATATTTATTTATTTTGAATTTGATTATTTTCTCCCACGACGCTTATGCAGTGATTTAAAACCAAGTCTGTAACCACTAGACTACGGAGACAGATAAAACGTTGTTAGACAATAGATAGAAATTAAGGTTTCCCCACAAACTACAAGTACCTAAGCACTGGCGGTAGACTGCACCCCACTAGGTGGAAGACTCGGTACTGAAACATCTAGGTAGGTACCACCGCAATGCCAGATATCGTCCTGTGAAACAGGAGTGTAATGCACTTTTGTGTTTCTGGTTGAGGGCACTGTAGAAATAAATTACTGGATATATGAGACCTAGGGTATACCACAAGACAGTGAGGCTATCTTAAGACGCAAAAGGTGTCATTGAAGACTCCTCAAACTCATTATTGTAGGTAAGACGACTTTGAGGAAGAAAATTAAAACGAACCGTGTTCATACGAAACAGTTATGGCACGCATTATCAAAATATGGTAAAATAACAATCCATTAAAACACGAAAGTTTTCAAGCATTTCATCTGGTAACATCGCATGATGACAGCAAACAGCATTTTGCAATTTAAAATACCTACGTGCAAATACTAGGTGCCTAACCTTTTTTGTCCGTAATAACATAATTAATACATGGAAAAGAAGTGAACTAACGCACTAAGATCCTAATATACGAGTAACCCACCAATAAAAATTATATAAAATATTGCCAAGACGACCACATAAGGTTTGCCCTATGAAAAAAGATGTAAGATCTCATAGAGAGGCAAACTTCTGAATCTACACAGCCTAACTCTACCGACCATAATTAAAATGTACTTATATTTTATTATCAGTAAATATCATAAACTCGCATACGTAATAGATTCATTATTCGTTCTAGATATATATTGGTTATCAGAAATGTTGTCTGTTTGATATAATTAAGATTGAATCGAGACATCGAGTCAATTACAACTAACTACACATCTGTGTAGACAAACGTCTAATGAAGACATATCACTAGTGTTGTCGCTCAATAGTGTATCGATAGGCTTACGATACTCGTAGTTGGGCTCTCTAAGTATCGATAGGACTACCATAAAAGTGAAAACCTTTGTACAGAAGATTTTTTCCGATGGTATCGATAGTATCTATACTACTATTATATTCATAATTAATTATTTAATTCAAAGGTGTTTATGTGAATTATAAATTTTATATTTATGTTAATAAAATAATGGTTAAAATATAACTACAAAAATAGCTCAAAAATTCAATACAACTACACAAAATGTTTTGTTTCTCGAGTAAGTGATGAGGAAAACTGGCGTTTCCTCATCACTTACTCGAGATATTCATGAAAGGTGTTACAGACTATCATAAAAAAAGAATTATAATTGTGTAACGCCTATTTTGAATTCGCCTTAAGTAAAAGTAAACTAACAAAACGAAGTGAGGAAAGTAGAAAATACAGAACGAAGGGCCATGTGGTTATACCTATTTATACTGTAAACTCATCAAGTGGCCTCATTTAATGAACTGCGTGCTAGGACTTACGCTGAGTAAATTGAAAACGTGAGGATTGCAGCATTACTTTGATCGGATAAAACATTTTCTTTGGAATGTCTTAAAATTTTTTGCTAAAAACCTCTTTTGCGGTGAACTAAATAATTAAGTAGTAAATAAGGCTTATTCCGATTTTGAGGACTCAGATCTAACTCGATGTTATGAAAATGAAATGAAATAAAGGGGATAAAAAGGAATTGAAAAATAATAATTCTTAACGCGAGCGAAGCCGCGAGCAAATCTAGTAATAGATATAAACTTTATAAATGCTACCCAGATAAACAACCACCAAAAATAACACGCCTTACATGCAATTTTAGCACGATTTCGTAGCAAAACCTAGCAAAATAGGTATGAAGAAAATTTAATAGTGGCTAGTAAACAGAATTTATCGCTACACGAAGCGTCATAAATTATTTTATCTCTCGCGAAGCCGGGTTCTTAGGGCTCATGTGTTGCAGCAAAATATGTTCGTATTACCTTATTTTGAGGCTAAGCTACTCCTGATTTATTTGGCGTTGTTTAGATTAATTTCGTTGTTTACTTTAAAAAAATGTGTTTTTTTCAAAAGCAATCAAGCAGACAGCCTAATTTAGAGTAGTAAGTGTCGGTTTTGAAATTTTGAGGCTAAAAATTTGGGACGTATAATGTTAAGTCAAACTGTCCAGTAATATTGCTACCTTCAGCGAAATACAGCTTTATCGTCTTGCATTATATGCTTGACTTGCACGGGAATCAAACTCTGAAATCTGATAATATTAGCAGACTTATCAACCGTAATGGAAAATGTATGTATATTGGAACTGTGAAAGTGTTGTGACTGATTTTATGTGTAACTTATATAAAACAAAACAGAACTCCCATTAGGTAAGGTTCCCCTTTGAATCGCTCAACTAATTCTTTAACCGAGTCCGTATATTCGGTCTCCAGTGATGTCAACTAAACGTTTCCTAAATTTCTTTAAAAAGCCTAATAGCGCTAGGGCCCCACGGACTAAGGGTCTCGCCACCAAGTATCTTCTACCAGTATCTTCGGAACCTTACCTAAATAGGAGTTCTTTTAATTATTTTATTTAGTTGTAATATTTAATTTTTAAGATTTTTAGTTTGAGGTTCGTGTTATAGTGTTTTTATATTGTAAGTTTGTTAATTAATTATATCAAACGAAACATATCAAAACTCAACAGGTGAATAGTTTTTCAACAAAACTTCTTGCAATTTCTATTAACAGGCAATCTGATATTGATATTCTCGAAATTTCTTCAGGTATACGGGGTGTGCCTCTTCAATCATGCAGGCATCTGGGGAATGGCCAAGGAATTTTTCGATTAAGCCCGCCAGAGTCTTCGTCATTGTGCCGGCGTGACTGGCCGGAGCCTTCAAGGTTCGCATCAGTTTCAAATACCGAACTTTTAAAGCTCGGGCAGACCTTTTGTCTTGGACGTCTTTAATCACAATTGACACTTTGGTTCCGACTTTTTAAAGAAAATTATTTTTTCTTTTTTACTCAGCTTTGTTTTGTCAAATTTGGACGATTTTAGCCATTTATGAAAGCCAATTAGATGCATGACTACTACATGACTATTGATGACTACTGTACTGAATGACGACTATACTTAACTAATTTATACTTTCAAAAAATAACGAGTTACTTCATAATTTAGCATTTAAAATAAATGTATAGTAAAGAAAATCTTTCAAGGAACCGCAAAGACTAGTACAAATAATCGCTTTCTTGTCATCCATAAACTGAGTAAGAGAAAGTAAGTAAATAAAGAGGGAGCTTCTTAATGTTTATAGTGTATATTTATGTGATGTCTTTACATAAATATTCGCAGATTATATAAAAGATAGAAAAAAAAGTTTGATAGAGCTTACATATAAAGAAACATTGATTGTTAAATCTTTATTTTTCTTGTATGACCTGTTGTACTGATGCTTCGAATAGTAAGTTAGCAAGCTTAGTATAGTTGATCAGTTTTGATGTAAATTTCCTAAAAGATCCTAGTATACAACTTAAAGAATCAGGCTTGCTCTTGATTACCAAACAGCGAACGAAACTAGCGATCGGTTGATATGCATTGGACTCTTAAAAGAGGACAGTCATGGGGAATTCCTTGACATTTTTTGCATAGATCAGCTAAATACAAATTTGAACACTTTGAAGTCCATTGGAAAACGTGCCTATATATATTTATTGATAGGTGATTCCTCTTGGGATCAGTGTCAACTCGAAAGCCTTAACCACCACGTAGAGTTGTAGCTTTGTCGCTACATAATAAATGCAATTCGAAGAGTGGGTATGATATAACATCTTGGTTTGCAAAATATACGCTGCTATATCGTAGAATCACCGGACTCTGATAAGCGCAAGTTTGGAACCCCATTCATTGTTCGCACATACAAGTTGTAGATGCAATGTATGCAAAAATTAAAATTTGGGTGTTTACAAGTCTGAAGTAAATAGCTCAGCGTGCTCTATACCTTGCACGGTTAATTTTAAAAAATCCTCATATGTCAACTATGGATTATACAATGAATCGATCTCACACTGACTTAAACATTCAAATATGGCATTTCACCACTCCTACCCTTTCGCTAAGCTCGGTAGGCATTTCCTTTCTACATACGCTTACAATTGATACAAAAAAATAACCCAACGTTGAAGTTCCTGAAAGTGCCATAGAAAAAAGTTGCCTTATAAACAGCACATTACGATAAAAGTATGTTAAGATTTCAATTTAAATTTGACCTCGTTGAAACACCCGTTACTGCGCAAACTGAAGGGAAGTTGAAAAAGTTTTTCGAAGGCAATTTGGTCGCTAGAAACTTTCTCTCCACATGCTTTTAGAAGTTATTTTCCATCAGTATGATAACGGAAATTGATTGTAAGCCGACACGGATTTAGAAAGTAAAGCATGTGCGTTAATAAACAATAGAATAGGAAGCATAATTCATATTTCAGTGGGATGAAACATATTGTTGGAAAATGCGTTTCATGATTTTCTGTGATGTTTGCTTATGGAAAATTTTGGTATTCCAAATAAGACAGAAATGGTAGTAGGAACTTATGCGAATGTACTCGTAAGTTCATAGTATAGATTAATTTAGTGCGAAAGAATCAAACTTACGAGTAATCTATTCATGTCCTCTCATGTCGTGCGAAACCACTTCCGTGTAGGAACCGAAATAGGGCGGGTGTATGCTCTAGACGGCTTTGCTTAATTAAGCTTCTATATTGGAATGGAAGCCGTTAACATCCACCAATCCGCATTTGGCCACATAGTGTGTTACAAACTCACGACCCAATCTCTTTTTTCGTTCGTATTATGGGTACTAATCTATTGTTTAGTACCCATAATACAAACTTAACTTGGGGATAAATGGCGCTGTGTGAATGTCAGTAGATATTTATTATTTATTTATAAGATTAAACTTAAGATCTGGTTAAGGAGGCAGGTAGCAGATGGATGTCAACTGCAAGGGATCGGTCGCGTGGAAATCATTAGGGGAGGCCTTCGTTCAGCAGTGGACTTTCTAGGTTGTAATGATGAATGATGAAGATTAAACATTCTTTATATATTTATAAGATTAAATATTCATTATGTCTCTTAAACAATAACTTACACTTACTGAATACATCATGTATGGTAAAAATGTGTTAGAGAGCAGGTTTCATAGGTAGGTAGGAAGGTATCATTGCTATTACATTTTAATACAAGGAATACCAAACCAATAAAATCGATACTAGAAAATTCCAATTCAAGGACACACGCTCAAAGCTTGGAACCCAAGTATCATACGTAGAAGTTTACGAATTGAATAGTGGCATATTCATAACTCTAGTCAATCAATCATTATTTGTCAAACATTAATGTTGTTTATATGTATCAAAGACAGCGTAAATAGGAGGGGTGGCATATCCTTTGAAAGCAAGTGCTGCTTCATACTACATAAGAGTGAGTTACGGATCTCATGCCGCTAAGCTTACGTAATATTACAGATTATATAACTACTTCGGTGGCTCATTGGTGTGGACTGTTTCCTTTCGATCTGGAGGGCGCAAGTTCAGCTCCCGCTACGTACTAATGTATCCATTTTGAAACTATATGTATGTTTATCCGAAGCTCTAACGGTGAATGAAACATCGTGAGGAAAACCTGCGCATGCCTACGACGAAATTCAAGGGTTGACCGACTGTCATCCGCACTGGGCCCGCGTGGACGACTAAGGCCTATACACCCTTTACGGTTAGGCTCATGCCCTAGGTTGGACGTATATGAGCTGACGATGATGATATATATTTCATACTAAACTTTGTTGCTCGTATTATAACATCTGTGATCACGTTCTATAAATTCATTACGCCCTGCGTGACGTAAAACTGCAAACAATAAACGAAAAATTGTAAAAATAACTTTGTGCGGTTGTCCTCGCTTGGCAGATTGTTGAAAGTAACAATCTATTTTTATAGCCATAACATTCACTAATGAAAAAAGTTCCTAATGATTCATTGGGTACTTACACCGCCACGTCATTAAAGACATCGATTCACCTGGTCCACCAAATCTATCCTGCTCTTCTACATCCGTTCCTTCTGCGGCTGCTACTCAAAAATACGAAAAGCGTAATTTAAGCGTAAATAAGTGTAAATATGCGTATTCAATAATAAACGTGATCAAAAAACTCCTTTGTCGCAGATTGAACGTACCATAAATTAATATATCTATAATTTTTGTATTAAACAAATACGAGTTAGCCTCAGAACGAATTTTGTACTGTTACGCATTCATTTCCAGTTATCCAATTTAATTTTAGGAGCCAACCATTCTGGAACCTCTGCCTAAGGTTGAGTAGAACCTAGCTTAGTTTCTAAATCATCCTTCATCAGATCAATCTCCAATCAATAATCGGAGATGAGTGGTTTCCAAAATATGGTAAAGAAGTTACGCTATTCGATAACATAAAATAAAAAACATTAATCTTTTAGTAAAATAACAATTACCAATTTGTCTCGAGAATATCACCATAAACAAACTGTTCTAGGATGGAAATGTATGCTGCAGGATGCATTTTATGTAATATTAATTTCAAAGCACGTCACCACAACGGGTACGTGATAAATGATAGCTTCAAGTATTATATTTTTAGAAATTTGCAATTCAATTTTTATGCTTCTAAATTCCGTGTATCAGGAGCTAAATAAATTATAGAGCTGCCATGAAATTATTTAGGTGATGTCAAATAATTCAAGTTATAGATGATGTTATTTTGTTTGAATAAACGTGCAAGGGCTAAGGCGAACGGAGAGGCGATCTCTATTCGAACTTTTTGTAGACAGGCAATGAAATATCCCGGTGTAATTTATATTTCGGGATATCATGTGTAATACAATGGATAGACTAAAGCTCCCATGTATTACACTATAGGCCCTCGGCTTCATACTTCTAACCTTTATAATGAATATGGTAAAGCGAAAAAAGTTATACAAACTCAAAACTTATAAAATATTCAACAAGAACAGAATCTAAATCGATTCTCATGTATGTTTGGATTTTCATTGTCAATACGGCAAAACATATGAAGCTCTTGAAACTTTTTGTATGTTTTTTTGATATAATATTTCCAAAAGTTTGTGGAAATGTATTCAAAGTTTTTAAATGGTGTTTTGAAGCCCAACTTTCCATCGTAAAATAAACATCTCTGTTGTTAACAACGAGCATGATTGGATTATTTATTTTTTCATTTCATTATATTCATTAATAACTTCTGTACCGACGGTTTTTCATACCGACTGCTAATCATTTTACGGCGACATATACGTGCTACCTTTCGCAACAAATCGCGAATGCCATTACAGAAAGCTTGTTTACGACGTGTGTTACGTCATCATTTGTGGTCGACTATGGGTAAATGAGGTTGCTTGATTAATACCCGGGCGGCTGATTCCGTCCCCTGTCGTAAGTCACCCGACGTCTGTCAACCGCATCGAAACATCTAAAACACCCAACCCGGTCCTATAAGTATATATAAAATATATGTATAATGATTATATACATATATATATATATATATATATTATATATATATTATATTATATTATATATATATATTATATATTATATATATATATTACAATTTAGATCAACATCTTTTTATAATTGTTTTTTTTTATGTGTGTTAAGACGCTCGCCTGATGGTAAGAGATACGTTTGACCATGACAGAGCGGCAATGAATGAGAACAACAACTAGAAGACAGATATTATTCTCAGTCAATGCAGCACTGCGCCCTACACCAGAGACAACAGATCTTTATACCGTAATTTTTTGTAAGTTTCATTAGGTGAGAAACTAGACAAAAATGCTAGAATATGCACTTTTTTTAGGCACAAGACTTTTAAAAGTTGTCCGACGGCTAGACATTACCGCTAATTTGAATTATTTACTTCGTAGAAATTGGAAAGCATAAGAAATAATATTTACATATGAAATTACATAATTATGCTAAAGCAGGTTTATGAAAGATCGAGTAAGTAACAACAGAAAATATTATTTATGGCATTGTAATGTAAAAATAAAAGTCATAGTTTGGTTATAAAAGGAGCTAGCAATCAATAAAACAGCCATACTCGTAACCATAGGAAAGCCATACTCGTTCGACCATATGAAAAATCATAGAAATCGGTTTATATACGACGAAGATATCCGCGAACAAATATAAAAAGCATACATATGGTGGAATATAACGTATCGAATATAGCATACAAAATATGTGAAACCTCCTCCTTTTTTTAAGTCGGTTAAAAAATTTTGAGTTTTAAGATTCCATCGTTACAAACATACATCGCAAGTAAAATAAATGCTTGTAATAACGCTTAACGTTTTGTGACAACTGGGAGCACTCTAAAACGAAAAAGTTTTATGACGCATTATTCAAATTCTGAACGGGGACAAAATGTGACCAAACGCAAACAATACCTCTTATCAAATAAAATTCTCGTCGCTCTTAAGAAATAATTGAAAGAAACAAAAGCACTCCACTAACACTCGAAATGTTACAGTGCCTATAATAACAGATAGAAAGTACGCCCTTCAGCGATTATATCCACCCAACATCAATTTTCCAATTTGTCTCAAATGGCTGTATGAAACGTGAAATATAAATTAGATTCTCTGATATGATACTTATAACGACGAGGACCGTTTCAAACGTTTTCACAGAGATTTGAACAACAATAAAATTGAATTTTTGTTTGGCTATTTTCATACACAAAATGTTTTAATAAAAATTAAATTTTACTTGAACGTTTTTCACCTGTAACTACTAGTATCACAATTTAAAAATAAAATTGCGTCAAAGTATTCAGTCCGTTGACTCAACATCAATACTTAAATTATAGAGAGTTTGATTCTTTGGTAATTCAACGAGCTAGTGATACGAGAAATGTTACACAGTATACCATGAATTACTGACTTTATACCCTTTTACCCTAACTCAGTAATCAATCCCAAAAAAAAAGATTTTAACGGGAAGCAGTTTTAACGGGAAGCAGTATTTACGAGGAACGTTACAAAAAATATAAAATCTACAGCAATATCCTTTACAAGAAACGCTTATGGCAAAAGGAGACAAATCTCCTGGGCTGGACTGTCTGCTATCAAAGGGTAATCATAAAACTTGTCACTGAACTAATTTTTACAATAGATTTCACCTGCCTTTCTAAGCTTGTCTGGCCTTCTAAACGCGTCTAAACGTGCCCGCGTTAAACCCTTATGCATAGGTATAATCACACTAGATTTATTGTCAACAAACTTTTCTAATTGACTACCATATATTGCGAATTTGAACCGTAGAACTGGCTCAACAAAGTGCGGATCCTTAGACCTATTCACAACAAAGTTCGCCAGAGGGAAGGCTTTTAAGCCACCATTGAACAGCAGAGCAGCTGTAAATATTTTTCCGATACGAACTTAAAGAGATGATAATCTCTTAGGCCGCGTTACTCAGCTGTATTGGCTTCTGTACACTTTGAAAACACCCAAGGCACAGGCCCGACCAAAGTTAATTGGTGTTTGTTGGCACTTTAATTCCATTTGCTTGCCATATTTTAAAGTGGGCAAGCCCTAAAAAGTGCTAGTAAATTAGACCTCTTTAATACCGAACGGACGGGGTTTTGATATTTAAACATCTTCTATGAGTAGGGTATCTACAGTTTATGATTTTTTGTTTTCAGTATATTACAACCCGGGATCCCCAGGTTAAATCCTCAACTTGTCATAAGGCAACTATCTGTTCTACTACGTTATGTATGATGTACTTCAACGTATCACAACGAGCTAAGATATCCTAAATATAAATGTAATCCATACTTCCCACGGCCTGTTTCTAACAGTGACTTATAAAAAGTCGGCGATCCATAGAACTGGTAAGACCAAAGTAATTAGGTACATATACCCACGAATTTCAGACCATACAGAGCACTCCTTCTGCCTAAATCCTCATTTCACGATTCGATAGCTGTAATATCTCTGCAATANATGCTTTTAGAAAGTTATTTTCCATCAGTATGATAACGGAAATTGATTGTAAGCCGACACGGATTTAGAAAGTAAAGCATGTGCGTTAATAAACAATAGAAATAGGAAGCATAATTCATAATTCAGTGGGATGAAACATATTGTTGGAAAATGCGTTTCATGATTTTCTGTGATGTTTGCTTATGGAAAATTTTGGTATTCCAAATAAGACAGAAATGGTAGTAGGAACTTATGCGAATGTACTCGTAAGTTCATAGTATAGATTAATTTAGTGCGAAAGAATCAAACTTACGAGTAATTCTAATTCCATGTCCTCTCATGTCGTGCGAAACCACTTCCGTGTAGGAACCGAAATAGGGCGGGTGTATGCTCTAGACGGCTTTGCTTAATTAAGCTTCTATATTGGAATGGAAGCCGTTAACATCCACCAATCCGCATTTGGCCACATAGTGTGTTACAAACTCACGACCCAATCTCTTTTTTCGTTCGTATTATGGGTACTAATCTATTGTTTAGTACCCATAATACAAACTTAACTTGGGGATAAATGGCGCTGTGTGAATGTCAGTAGATATTTATTATTTATTTATAAGATTAAACTTAAGATCTGGTTAAGGAGGCAGGTAGCAGATGGATGTCAACTGCAAGGGATCGGTCCGCGTGGAAATCATTAGGGGAGGCCTTCGTTCAGCAGTGGACTTTCTAGGTTGTAATGATGAATGATGAAGATTAAACATTCTTTATATATTTATAAGATTAAATATTCATTATGTCTCTTAAACAATAACTTACACTTACTGAATACATCATGTATGGTAAAAATGTGTTAGAGAGCAGGTTTTCATAGGTAGGTAGGAAGGTATCATTGCTATTACATTTTAATACAAGGAATAACCACAACCAATAAAATCGATACTTAGAAAATTCCAATTCAAGGACCACACGCTCAAAGCTTGGAACCCCAAGTATACATACGTAGAAAGTTTACGATATTGAATAGTGGCATATTCATAACTCTAGTCAATCAATCATTATTTGTCAAACATTAATGTTGTTTATATGTATCAAAGACAGCGTAAATAGGAGGGGTGGCATATCCTTTGAAAGCAAGTGCTGCTTCATAACTACATAACGAGTGAGTTACGGATCTCATGCCCGCTAAGCTTACGTAATATTACAGATTATATAACTACTTCGGTGGCTCATTGGTGTGGACTGTTTCCTTTCGATCTGGAGGGCGCAAGTTCAGCTCCCGCTACGTACTAATGTATCCATTTTTGAAACTATATGTATGTTTATCCGAAGCTCTAACGGTGAATGAAAACATCGTGAGGAAAACCTGCGCATGCCTACGACGAAATTCAAGGGTTGACCGACTGTCTATCCGCACTGGGCCCGCGTGGACGACTAAGGCCTATACACCCTTTACGGTTAGGCTCATGCCCCTAGGTTGGGACGTATATGAGCTGACGATGATGATATAAATATTTCATACTAAACTTTGTTGCCTCGTATTATAACATCTGTGATCACGTTCTATAAATTCATTACGCCCTGCGTGACGTAAAACTGCAAACAATAAACGAAACATTGTAAAAATAACTTTGTGCGGTTGTCCTCGCTTGGCAGATTGTTGAAAGTAACAATCTATTTTTATAGCCATAACATTCACTAATGAAAAAAGTTCCTAATGATTCCATTGGGTACTTACACCGCCACGTCATTAAAGACATCGATTCACCTGGTCCACCAAATCTATCCTGCTCTTCTACATCCGTTCCTTCTGCGGCTGCTACTCAAAAATACGAAAAGCGTAATTTAAGCGTAAATTTAAGTGTAAATATGCGTACTATTCAATAATAAACGTGATCAAAAAAACTCCTTTGTCGCAGATTGAACGTACCATAATATTAATATATCTATAATTTTTGGTATTTAAACAAATACGAGTTTAGCCTCAGAACGAAATTTTGTACTGTTACGCATTCATTTCCAGTTATCCAATTTAATTTTAGGAGCCAACCATTCTGGAACCTCTGCCTAAGGTTGAGTAGAACCTAGCTTAGTTTCTAAATCATCCTTCATCAGATCAATCTCCAATCAATAATTGGAGATGAGTGGTTTCCAAAATATGGTAAAGTTACGCTATTCGATAACATAAAATAAAAAAACATTAATCTTTTAGTAAAATAACAATTACCAATTTGTCTCGAGAATATCACCATAAACAAACTGTTCTAGGATGGAAATGTATGCTGCAGGATGCATTTTATGTAATATTAATTTCAAAGCACGTCACCACAACGGGTACGTGATAAATGATAGCTTCAAGTATTATATTTTAGAAAGTTGCAATTCAATTTTTATGCTTCTAAATTCCGTGTATCAGGAGCTAAATAAATTATAGAGCTGCCATGAAATTATTTAGGTGATGTCAAATAATTCAAGTTATAGATGATGTTATTTTGTTTGAATAAACGTGCAAGGGCTAAGGCGAACGGAGGGGCGATCTCTATTCGAACTTTTTGTAGACAGGCAATGAAATATCCCGCTGTAATTTATATTTCGGGATATCATGTGTAATACAATGGATAGACTAAAGCTCCCATGTATTACACTATAGGCCCTCGGCTACTACTGGTTACCTTTATAATTAAAATGGTAAAGCGAAAAAAGTTATACAACTCAAATCTTATATAAAAATATTCAACAAGAACAGAATCTAAATCGATTCTCATGTATTTTTGGATTTTCATTGTCAATACGGCAAAACATATGAAGCTCTTGAAACTTTTTGTATGTTTTTTGATATCATATTTCCAAAAGTTTGTGGAAATGTATTCAAAGTTTTTAAATGGTGTTTTGAAGCCCAACTTTCCATCGTAAAATAAACATCTCTGTTGCATTTCATTCATTAATAACTTCTGTACCGACGGTTTTTCATACCGACTGCTAATCATTTTACGGCGACATATACGTGCTACCGCACATATACGTACTTTCGCAACAAATCGCGAATGCCATTACAGAAAGCTTGTTTACGACGTGTGTTACGTCATCATTTGTGGTCGACTAATGGGTACAATGAGGTCGCTTGATTAATACCCGGGCGGCTGATTCCGTCCCCTGTCGTAAGTCACCCGACGTCTGTCAACCGCATCGAAACATCTAAAACACCTAAATCGGTCCTATAAGTGTATATATAAAATATAGGAATGTATAATGATTATACAGATACATACTTTATATCAACATCTTTTTGTAATCGTTTTTAGGGTTCCGTAGCCGTAGAACCCTTATAGACTTTTTATTGTATTGAGGTTTCTAATTTCATTTTTTAATAAATTTATTAGTTTGCGCGAGAGACACTTCCAAAGTTGAAAAAAGGGTGTCCCCCCCTCCTCTAATTTCTAAACTATGTGGTTGACAAAATCGAAAAAAATATATGATGTACAATGTACATGACCTTAGAATCTAACAACGAAATTTAGTTTGAACGATTTCTGGTGTGTAGTTTTTTTTATACGTTATAAACGGTGAACCACTATTTTTTCATATTAAAGCATTAGTAGGTGCCTAAGTAAATAAAAATAATTTTATTCTATATTACCTGCTACTGCCCTCCACGTGCGAGTCCGACTCGCGCTTGGCCAATTATTTTTATGTGTGTTAAGACGCTCACCTGATGCTATGTGATACGCTTCACCATAACAGAGCGTCAATGAAGGAGGCCAACAACTAATAGACAGTTATTATTCCTCGTCAATGCAGCACTGCGCCCTACACCAGAGACAACAGATCTTATATACCCGGTAATTTTTTGAAAGTTTCTTTAGGTGAGAAACTAGACAAAAATGCTAGAATATGCACTTTTGTTTAGGCACAGTACTTTTAAAAAGTTGTCCGACGGCTAGACATTACCGCTAATTTGAATTATTTTACTTCGTAGAAATTGGAAAGCATAAGAAATAATATTTACATATGAAATTACATAATTATGCTAAAAGCAGGTTTATGAAAGATCGAGTAAGTAACAACAGAAAAATATTATTTTATGGCATTGTAATGTAAAAATTAAAGTCATAGTTTGGTTTAAAAGGAGCTAGCAATCAATAAAACAGCCATACTCGTAACCATAGGAAAGCCATACTCGTTCGACCATATGAAAAATCATAGAAATCGGTTTATATACGACGAAGATATCCGCGAACAAATATAAAAAGCATACATATGGTGGAATATAACGTATCGAATATAGCATACAAAATATGTGAAACCTCCTCCTTTTTTAAGTCGGTTAAAAAATTTTGAGTTTTAAGATTCCATCGTTACAAACATACATCGCAAGTAAAATAAATGCTTGTAATAACGCTTAACGTTTTGTGACAACCTGGGAGTACTCTAAAACGAAAAAGTTTTATGACGCATTATTCAAATTCTGAACGGGGACAAAATGTGACCAAACGCAAACAATAACCTCTTATCAAATAAAAATTCTCGTCGCTCTTAAGAAATAATTGAAAGAAACAAAAGCACTCCACTAACACTCGAAATGTTACAGTGCCTATAATAACAGATAGAAAGTACGCCCTTCAGCGATTATATCCACCCAACATCAATTTTCCAATTTGTCTCAAATGGCTGTATGAAACGTGAAATATAAATTAGATTCTCTGATATGATACTTATAACGACGAGGACCCGTTTCAAACGTTTTTCACAGAGATAACAAGTTTGAACAACAATAAAATTGAATTTTTGTTTGGCTATTTTCATACACAAAATGTTTTAATAAAAATTAAATTTTACTTGAACGTTTTTCACCTGTACCTACTAGTATCACAATTTAAAAATAAAATTGCGTCAAAGTATTCAGTCCGTTGACTCAACATCAATACTTAAATTATAGAGAGTTTGATTCTTTGGTGATTCAACGAGCTAGTGATACGAGAAATGTTACACAAGTATACCATGAATTACTGACTTTATACCCTTTTAACCCTAACTCCAGTAATCAATCCCACCAAAAAAAAAAAGATTTTAACGGGAAGCAGTATTTAACGGGAAGCAGTATTTACGAGGAACGTTACAAAAAATATAAAATCTACAGCAATATCCTTTTACAAGAAACGCTTATGGCAAAAGGAGACAAATCTCCTGGGCTGGACTGTCTGCTATCAAAAGGGTTAATCATAAAACTTGTCACTGAACTAATTTTACAATAGATTTCACCTGCCTTTCTAAGCTTGTCTGGCCTTCTAAACGCGTCTAAACGTGCCCGCGTTAAAACCCTTATGCCATAGGTATAATCACACTAGATTTATTGTCAACAAACTTTTCTAATTGACTACCATATATTGCGAATTTGAACCGTAGAACTGGCTCAACAAAGTTGCGGATCCCTTAGACCTATTCACAACAAAGTTCGCCAGAGGGAAGGCTTTTAAGCCACCATTGAACAGCAGAGCAGCTGTAAATATTTTTCCGATACGAACTTAAAGAGATGATAATCTCTTAGGCCGCGTTACTCAGCTGTATTGGCTTCTGTACACTTTGAAAACACCCAAGGCACAGGCCCGATCCAAAGTTAATTGGTGTTTTGTTGGCACTTTAATTCCATTTGCTTGCCATATTTTAAAGTGGGCAAGCCCTAAAAAAGTGCTAGTAAATTAGACCTCTTTAATACCGATGACCAGGACCGGGGTATTTTGATATTTAAACATCTTCTATGAGTAGGGTATCTACAGTTTATGATCTATTTTGTTTCAGTGTATTACCAACCCGGATCCCCAGGTTAAATCCTCAACCTTGTCAATAAGGCAACTATCTATTCTACGTTATGTATGATGTACTTCAACGTATCACAACGAGCTAAGATATCCTAAATATAAATGTAATCCATACTTTCCACGGCCTGTTTCTAACAGTGACTTATCAAAAGTCGGCGATCCATAGAACTGGTAAGACCAAAGTAATTAGGTACCATATACCCACGAATTTCAGACCATACAGAGCACTCCTTCTGCATAAATCCTCATTTCACGATTCGATTGCTGTAATATCTCTGCAATAGCTCATATAAATAGCAAGTTTTCTACTGTTCAAGTACAAGTTCTTTACTGAAAGAAGCCGTGTTTTTACACGGC
Organism: Leucinodes orbonalis; assembly: GCA_019425675.1. Lineage (NCBI taxonomy): Eukaryota > Metazoa > Arthropoda > Insecta > Lepidoptera > Crambidae > Leucinodes > Leucinodes orbonalis. The sequence continues at coordinate 64,582 of PQWD01000997.1, forward strand.
TTCTTTCAGTAAAGCAACTTCACGATATCTAATAAATACAAAATGCAGTGTCTCCTAAGTGTCATGATCTGAGCGATGAATTTAGATCGCTGTCTGATCCATTTCGAGATCGTCATTTTATGTAATTTTGATATTACATTTAGCTGCTGAAGCTTAATCACCTTATTCTGAAGGCACGGTATGAGATCGGCTCTGATTACTCCCATGGTGTTTTCAAACTGCATGTCATAATACGCGCCGCGCCGCTATTGTTGAATTTAACGTGCCCGCACGCGCCAGGCGCAGTGTGAACGGCTTGACTCGGCCCGTGTTGATTTGTACTGCGTCCACTAGCTAAAACGCTGTTAACTGACGAGAACAATTTTTAGATACAGAACTGGAATATTTAACGGAAATTCACTTTGGATAAGGAATATCTATCATTGCTATTTATCACCATAAAGATATTATAAATGAGCTTTCATGTAAAACACCCTGAATAGTGTGTATAATCTTGCACAATTTAAATTACTTATCAGCTAAACTAAATTGTGCTCATCAGCTAACGGCGTTTTAGCTGGCGGACGGCAGTGCCCGCGCGCATCACGACGCGCCGAGTCGTTCGTTCACACTCATCTCACACTGGGCGTAGGCGCGTGCTGGCGCGTGGGGCGCGTGATATGACACGCAGTCAGAAAGCACCATTAGTATGGTAGACGTTAACATTCACCAATCCGCATTGGACCTATTTGGTTAGGGTTAATCTCTCTACTTGCCTACACTGCTATTGATGACACAAGGTTATGTTAAAATGGAACCGAGTGAAATTGTCGCATACAATTTGACATGCAATCAGCGTAATCCGATGCATCGGAGCTATTTATCCAGTTCCGCATCCACCATTATCATCTCAAATTGCGGCAAATATTGAATCTGATGGAATTCAAATTATGAATGTATCGAGTGTTGATTGTTTCGCGTCATAGTCAAATGTTTTGGATATGGAAACTATTCAGTTTTACATATTCGTTTATATTCGTGTATTATGGGAAGACTACCGTCTTACAGTGAGATGTTGAAGTTGATAAATTGATACATTGATGCCATAACATTTTTACTTTTATCCGTTTTATCAAAACTACTTTCTGTGTGGTGTGCCGTCTGGTTTATAACTCAATATGTTTTTGTTTTTATATTAACATATTTAAAATAAACATATCAACATGATATTACGTTACTACGCAAGCATTGGTATATTTTCCAATACAATTACTAAATACTACAAAATAACCACCTTCTTAAAATTTGGACGTAAAGTGAGTATATTTTACTTATATGAACATGTAGGTACATTTGATTTTATATTCATGGACAATGCATGGAAAAATAATGCAATAACATAGTCCAGCTTAACTGGTGATTATTTATAGCAATAAAACCGCAAATCGACGGCCATTATTTGGTGAAACACCGACCAGCTCGCAATTACCTATCATTCAAATTAAGAGCCATGTAATGGAACCATATGAATCAGAACACAATAGATATATGGGCGGTAACTTTGCTTTAATCATTGTATTTTTCACCAAACCCACTTACAAAATTCCCGATTTTTGCCAACATTTTAATATCGATGAATTGCATTGCACGCGGGAAATTGTGTAGATACTAACCGGTGAAGTTTGTTCGAGTCTCTGAACTAATTCGACACTGCATACGTACTGATTAATTATTTGGTTACAGCTAACTTTTATTCTAGTTGTTTATTTATTTGTTGTGCATACCACAGGATACATTCTTTACATTTAGCAGATAAAAAGATAGCAGTTCACTAATCAGGACTATTTTTTACAGAGCAGCATTGAATGAGACCACTGATTAACAGTTATTATTCTCCATCAATGCCGCACTGCGCCCCTCACCCGATATAACAGATGTTAGGTCTCTTATATCCGGTAATTTCACTAGCTACAGTGCCCTCAAATCCGAAACTCAAAAGTGCATAGCGCTCGTATTTCACGGAACGATATCTGGCACTGTGGTGGTACCTACCTAGACGACTCAGTATCGAGTCTACCACCAATACTGTGCAAATTGCCTTACATATCTTTACTATAAGATTTACTGAAGGCAAGCGGTTAGCCCTCCATCAAGAATATACTCACCACCTGTCATGTATATTAATGTGTATCGTATTAATTAATGTGTAAAAAATAAAACTAATGCCCACTACCATTTATGCAACGCCATCTAACCACGAAAATTTGGCTTTTCGACCATAACACCACATGGGTCATGTCCTCCGGGTTTTCAATGCCTAGATTACATATAAATAAAATCCATAAAAAAATTATATTGCTAACAGTTTGTGAAGTTCAATAAGATATCCTAAGCAAAATGAACGAGAGGTCAAATCGGGCTTTAAGAGGCCATTAAAGACGTTGAGGTGTGTTAACATGGCCATAACTTGTACCGTAATAGTTTCTATTAATATCTAGAAACGGTCTTTCATGCTTTCAAATAATTATTTATTTATTGAATTTGAACTATGGTTTTATAGCGATACAAAATTTTTTTTAATGGTTTGGTAAATATGTTTTTAGTGGTTTTGTGAAATTAATGATTAATAAATAGTTTAATTCCAGTCATTCAAAATGTTTTCTGCGTTTTCCTAAGAAAATACTGAGAGGATCTCACGTAGATAAACTTTTACTTCACGGACAGTTTTGTGTTGTAATTTCAGTTTGTTAACAATTTTATTGTATGTGTAAAGAAATAAGTGTGGTTTAAAGCGATGTACAAAATTGGATTAGTAAAGATAGGGATTTCACAAACTCGTTTTTGGAACGTCCCAATAACTGACCTTCGCACACAGCATCGCTTCAGGATAGTAATTTCTAATATTACTGCAATTCACGTTTCACACTTAAATTGAGTGGTAAGATTCCACCGTAACAAAAATACATTGCAAGTTCAATAAAAGCTTGTAAAATACACTTTGAATCAGCGTTTTTTAGTCCGAGTATTATATAGCCCCTTAACACAAATATAAAGAATAGTATGGTTTTGTAGCGTTTGCTACGAGAACATTTGCTAAACACACACAATCGTAATGTATTCGTAACAATTTCATAATGGCTAAGCAGACTGATTTCACATTCGTTCTTTTCATATTCAACCAAGTGTTCAGATATTTCTTATTTTGTCCGATTCCATCCTACCTCAACACACGGGGCACGATAACAAAATATTTACAGCTTCCAACAAAATGTAACAGGAATATTGAAATTCATTTTCCTATTGTTGAAGTTCTCCTGGAATGATAAGGTGGGGGCATTTATACTTGTTTCAGTACTCGGTGCTAAGTTTGAAGAATTTCCATACTTTCAACCTACCCCGCTGTGTTGAAATGTGTAAGTAGATTCGTATTCATGGATGCTTCTGAATAATTAATTGAGTATGTTGGAATTTTGTTTTGAAACGAAGGGAACGGATAACATATACAGTATGAATACATCTTTGTTAAATAGAAGCATGCAACTTCAAGGTACGCCATGGTTTTATCACTTTCACGTCTTACATTCGGCCGAAAATCGAACGAGGTCTTGGCAACTCATCGAGGAAGAAAAAGGACTTCAAACTTCAACTTCTCCAAACTTATTATCCCATCAAGGCCATTCAATACTACAAATAATATATTATCGATTGTTTATTCGCTAAACAAACGATCAATAAAACATTCATAAGTAAATCATTAAGCCGATCATTTGCTGTTGTTTATATATCAATACCACATTTATTAAGTTCCAGTAGTCCAAAAACGTACAAAAGTATATCACAAAAAGACACTTTTTTTATATTATATCATATACAAGGAGATTCAGTAGATAATAACTCTCGGATCTCAAATCCATCTCACTGTACCGTAGTTCATCATACCGAACAACAAACATGGATCTTGTGACTACCAAGCATTGGACCAACATAATAAAATATATAAAATTAGTATTAGTTTTTAGATTGGTCAACGCCGCTATTCCTTAGGGATTTCCGACTGTAATGATGGTAACGATTGTTACAAACGAAGTGGCTATTTTACACATCACAAAGAAATTAATTATATTTGAAACGTGGAAAAGATCAAAGGGATGAATACATTTTCTCATTAAGAAGAAAATTACTTTCGTACATTAACAACTTAATCGCGAACAAAATTACAACACGAATATTAATTAGTGTTTCTGTAACTTGAATGTTAAAAGAAGCAAAGACATTGAAGTGTATAATGAAGTAATATTGAAGACACTTCTAAGTCACTTAATGAGCTGATGATGATGATTTCTTAGTCAAAGTTGTGTTTTGAAATTACAAATTGATGGTTCTCCGAGTTAGACGAAACAATGTTTATGAGTTGTTACCCTATGTGAAACATTAAGTTATTTGACCTAAAACGCCATAAACTATAATATATTAGAAACCCACATCAATCCTCTTAACATTCGGGTAACATATTCAGCATATCTTTGATAACTATGTCTACATTACGAGTATGTTTCGAGAACATTAGGCAGGAGATAAATATACCTGTGCGATATATGAACTTACTGAGACCCTGGAACGTGATCACTTTATCAGCGACCAGTCCGATGCTACTGGATTCGATACGAAATGCGACTTCATTCATTAGGCTCGTCTATACTTGCTGCCCTTATTTCTTTTTTTAATACTGTAGTCTATTGTAAACTAGGTAACCAGTTAAAGGTACTATGGATACTAATCAAAGATAAACATATTTAATATACTTTTTGTATAAAAAACACATATTATACATAGAAACATCTAAACCAATACAAACAGACATGTTCATGATGTTTGTACTGCCCGGGGATAGTACTCCGAACCCTTGGTATAGTAGCCGATATCTCAACCACTATACCACAAGGATCGTAAAAAATCTAGCTACGTTGGTTACCCAATAAAGCCTTCATCCGTTAAGTAGTTTACATTATAGCTATAGAGAAACACTAAATCTAATATTTAAGAGTCCTTTGGAACGTACGAAGTTGTAAATATCGGAACATCCGGGCCAATAACCGCACGCCGCGGTCGACTCGGACGGTCCGAATCAAGGCTTTAAGGCTACTTCGTCTATCCTGTGCCTACTTAATTAAACGAAACTACTAAACGAGATGTAGATCCCCACTAACTAGTCCGTATTGGGTTGAATACTATTCAATTTAATGGCTTATTGAGGTTTCGCTACGTTTATTGACGTTCAATGATAAGCGATAGCGAACATGTGTCTAGCTAACACGCATTGTTCATAAATCTTCTTCTTTAAAATAATAATTAGAGTCTGTAATTCTAATTATTAGATATTGCCTTATTTCGCCCTATCTAACATGTGCCTTTGAGTATTAAGGATTATTTTCTTAGTGCTGAAATTGAGTATCTACATAGGATGTTTGTCGTCATACCACCTTCCTACCGTATGAAATTGTTTTATGGAACGACCGCAAGATAGTTACTGGGAACTATGTTCTAGTGGTATGCAAAAGTAAACTTTATAATTATTATATTAGGTTTAAAATTGTGTAAATTAGCCGTAAGTATTATAATTAACATGAAAATTCTTCTTTCATTCCAGATCCCGCTGCAAGTTCAGGTCTGTATCAAATCCCTTACGTACAAGCGCAAAGCCGCGACACAATGGCAACCTTTGATCCGTGGGATGAAAAAGTTAGGCTGTGTCTACACAGAGCCGTGCTTACACGAAAACTCGCTTAAGGTCGCCCTTTTAATGAGATGAATGTGCTTCGTCCGGATGAGCCTTTCAGTGCCGTTTCGAATGCTCAGCCTTTTGCTGAACAGCCCTTTGTCGTGCGCGATGTTTTGCGGGTTTAATGTTCGGGTGATTACTCGAAATAATGGATGCGTCAGATACGACACTGATATACTTGTATACTAGAATAGTGTAACCAAGAGTAAGGGCTATGAAGTCAGGATGGTGGTGTATGGGAGCTTGCATGAAGAAATGAAAATATTGACAACTTTACAACACAAAAAGTTTCTTAATTTTTTTTTTTTTAAATACGAAATACTAAAAATTTGGATAAAATTAAATTGATGACCTTTATTTCAAGCTTAGACATTGCAAAATTAAAAATAAACTCAAGTCGCCTCATCTCCTCATCCCCTAAAGCTTTTTAATTTATATAAGAACCAAATTTGTGGTCATTTCCCCATGGAAGCAGCGGCGCGCTCTTTGGTAAGACAATTACAGATCCAATTAGCATGTCTCTGTCGATTGTCTCTGCAGACCGATCGCTAAATCATTACTGCCCCCATCAATCTTCCTGAAGATCCCAAATGAATTCCGTTTATAAGTAAGCCCGTTCACATTTTTGCCTCCGCTTTCTTTGGCTTTGATTAAAACTCTCGGCGCAATGGAGGTAATTCCGGCAAGTAATTGATACATCGGCTAATTGGTTGTTTGTAAAATAAACCATAGGATATTCTTTGATGAAAATAAATCGTAAAGTCTTCTAGTAAGTATGGGTTTAACTTGGTATTGATAGAGTTAGACCACTTTTAATAAAAATATTTTATTTTATCCTGAAAAAGACTGCAGTGTAGTTACCAACTTCTGACGAAAAGATTTGAAAATTCACAAATCTTAGTTTATTATTGTATCTAAAATTATTTAAGGGGAAATAGGTGAGATTCCTCAATTCCACCCACGTAGATAATCTAATATACAGTCTTCTCTAAGTGAAACATATATTGTTGATGTGTGTGTAATCAATGATTGGAATTGGCATGTCGAAAATGTTCATGTAATGAATAAGGTGGATACGCCAATCTATTGGGTAATAAATGTTTAAGTTTTCTGATTTGATCGTTTAATCTGAAAAATAATATCTTGTTTTAGTAGTCAAGATTTTGTCCTTTCCGAATTATAAGAAGGATTCGGAATTTTATATTTGGAATTTCGGAATTTTTAAGAGTTCCCATTCCGGAGGCATGTCCATAATAACATAGACGTTTCAGTTGATTCACCCTAATTTACCCACCCGATCACTAATAATAACATAAGCGCTTCAAGAGATGAAAATTATAATGTCAACCGCGGGCACGAACTATTTGTGGTGCATTCTGGTGAAAGGCCGGTGACCTGGGACTGATTAACACCTAATTGATTAGAGGTTTAGGATCGAAACCCGTTACTTATGGACTCTTTATACTTTTTAAACTCTAGTAGCGTTTAAACTCTATGATCTGTGTACTGAAAATAGGTGATAAATTAAACGCATTATGATTTTAAACTAACTTTCTTTGGACTGTAGTGATTTATACCTAGCCTAATGAATTATACCTAGGTTTGAGAATTCATAACTTTTACATTTCATCATTTTTACACTAGCAGGCGCCTTGTGAATGTCTGGGGATATTTTGATTAATTATCTTTTCTCATTGATTTAATATTTTAAACACATTGTATTTCACCAAACGTACAAATAAGCATGTCTAATTAAGATTAAATCATCAAAATGGAAACATAAATTTAGTATTAATTATGATTAAATAGAACAATAACTGGAGGACCGGGATATCTGGCGCGAAATGGGGGAGACCTATGTCCAGCAGTGGACTGCGATAGGTTGAATAGGATAGGATAGGATAGGATAGAACAATAACTTAATCACTAATAGTATCTACCCTAATTATAAGAAGCAAAATGATTAAATAACATGACCATTATTGCTATAATTATTATGTGTTAATCATTTTTAAAAATAAAACTGAACCAATAATTGTAGAAATTCATTATGTATGTATAATAGAAAGAAAAAAGAAAAAAAAACTATTTATTGACCTTTACAATAAAAAATACACAGTCGAGAAAAAACATTACATATTACTACGCACTTATTTTTTAAAATAAAACTATAAACACAAAAAAAAGGTCAAAGGGTTCCGTCTCAGCTTAAGCCATTGCGACGCTATAAATGAAGCGTCGCAATAGCGCCGATATTCTGACGAACCAGTGAATAAATGACGTCACACAATCAGGATAAAATAAAATAATTAAAAAAAAATATAAAATTGTTACTAAATACCGAAAGTGCGGGATATTGAATATAATCTGACAGGTGTCAACGATAAGGAAGGATAGAGGGATGAAATTGAAACGTGATATTTATCCCACCCTCGAAACTCGAATAGTTATTGTTCGAGAATCCACTCTGCTCTTTCAATCCGGCCCTAAACAACTTTCTCAATTTGTTATTTAATTGTTGGGCTCGGAGTAACTAGACTTGTTGGGCGTCAAACTTAGATAACATATTATACATCATTATAATTTCATTATGAGTTACGGCCACATACAAGTATAACCCTTTGGCATTCAAATAACAGTGAATAGGTTTTTTCTGGCAAGCTCCATTTTAGAGCACGTCTCTTCTGACAGAATAGCCTATGCAAGCCCATCTTTACATATAAAAAAAACTGGAGTGACTGTTATATTGAAATGACCGTTTTTACTACATGAAAGAAAGAAGAAAAATCTTTCTTTCTTACCTTTACACTAAAAGATTTTAAACTTGATTTTTAAAATATATCCTAAACAATTAGTTATGTTATCAATAGTTAAGGTATGAGATATTCACCTAAAACCATTGTTTTATTCGTCGCATATTTCGATTCGATATTTGATTTCCAATTTTTTTTTAAATTACTGTAACGGTACCAAAGTATATAGAATGTCATAATGCCACACAATGACTCGGATCCCACACAAGAAACTGCGTTAATTGTATTCTATTTTTCGACATGTTACTACAGCTATTCATTAAGTACGTGATAAAAAAATACATGTATTTGTGTAACAAATTACTTTTATTTAAACAAGCTTTCCGTGCCGTACCTAGGCTCTAATCATAGGGCCGTTACGGGCGACAAAAGCGCCCCCTTTGACCGTTTATGGCAGTTCCGAACTCGCAAATTGGTCTTTGCAAAGTATATACGGAAATAAGAGATCCATTTACGTATGTACCCGTTAAGCCTCCGCTTTCAACTCTAAACTTCCAGTCGTTACACTTTATGAAAGTTCATGTACGTGTGTACTTTAATTTAGAATTACAAAGAAAGCTTAATATCTACCTATAGAGTGTAGGTAATAAATAAATAATAGTAACAATATCACTTGTAACTTGTTTAGAATTCTGAACAACGAATTAACGTAAATTTACTTAAATTAAATTTATTTAATTAACGTTATATACCTATGGTATATAATTTTATTTATCCGTTGTTAGTACCCATACAATGAGCTTCTCGATTGAGGCTTGATGGTGCTGTGTAAATGTCAGTGGATATTTATATATTTTTTTCGTAAAACCATTAATATTAAACACATAATCAACGAAACGGACATGTACACACATGTTTTTTTCTGCCTGGTGATCATGCACGTAAGTTTTGTTATAATAAGCGAGTTCACAACCATTTCACTAAATCAACATTAACCTGTAACGCACATAGATATAGTATAAGCGCAGCGCGCTAATTCTAAATCTATGGTAACGCCCACTGCAAGGATAATCCTTCCCACACAGAGCTTCGGAGATTTTTGGTCAGAGCTCCGAACTGCCATCCAAGCACCTAGAGACTTGAGATAATATTTTTGGTCACCCATCTGACGACTGACTAATGATCTCATATCTGATTCAGTCCGACAAAGAAACTGAGCCCTAGATTAATAATACCCTAACTAGATGGGCAATATCACTCAAAGAGAGTCCGTGGCGAAATTCTGCCCATCACGTCAATTGGGCAGAATTTCATTCATTATTAACATGTCAAAGTCACATAGTAGTATGCTCGTGCTTTTGATTTTGTACCCTTGTAATGACGCATTAAGGTCAAAATGTAATGAATAATGTCATGTTATAAATATATAAATATATCCGACGCTCTTACGGTGAAGGAAAACATCGTGAGGAAACCTTCATGCACGCCTGCGAAGAGATTCGAAGGTTATGTGTGAAGTCGTCCAATCCGCACTGGGCCCGCGTGGACGACTAAGGCCTAATCACCCTATACGGGTAGGCTCGTGCCCCTCGGTGGGGACGTTTAATGAGCTGATGATGATGATAAATATAAAAATCAAACGGCTTGGACATTTTTGGTAGACATTTCTTCGTGATTGTGCATCTGGTTAGTAAATTGTTCATCTAAGCTCCGTGCCGTACAAAGACTAGTAGAAATTGATAAAAAGTTCGTCGACGCTCGTTTGTTGATAGCAAACCTTCGAGAACGTTGTTTACTTGATGACCCTAATCCTTTAGACGCGATTGCGCCTATTTCGTGAAACTTTTGACAACTCTCGTCCCCTATTAGATGGCTTCAAATGGCGACCCATGATACCCGTGACTCGTCCCTGAGTTTAAAGTGCACTTTGGCGCAAATGCTGCCATCTCGAAGTTTCTGGAAGGAAACCGATACAAAACCAAGATGTTACATGGTTGTGAAAATGATCGCTCCTTGAGGAGTAGCTCCTTATTATAGTAAAATATATTTGAATAACAATATCTCGTGTTTACAATGATAAATTTGTAATCATTAAAGCGGCAAAATGTAATGGATTATCTAATAACGACGGCTCAACTCTGTAATGGAGGGGAGATTTGCATTTAATCAATCGATTTCTAACAACAAGCCTGATTGCTTTGGCTACTGTTATTAAAATAAAGACAACAGAACATGGACTCACTTCTTCTAAATTATGATCATTACAATTAAAAATGCAGTCCTAGTCACGACATTAGTAAAAAACTTGATATATTTTTATTAAAAATGTATTTTTTCTATTACGACTCCATGGTGTGTAAGTGTTGAGCAACTTAAATATATTTTAAAGAAATCTAAAGAATTAAATATTTAATATAAATTTCTTCATAAATATATTTCTTGTTTCTATGGAACATCGTTGAATTAAAAACCGCACTTCACGTTATTTAGGATTTGCTTGAAGCAATTAAACGTAGCATAGCATAAGCATATGCTTTCTACAATCACTGTTTGTCCATAAATAACAATATTCATTTATTGTAATAGATTTCACTCTTACATAAACCACAACACACCCGACTACAAAATGTATAAAAATTCTTATCTTTTGTCATGAATTGAGCGGATTCGTTTGACGAGTCCTTTAAACAGTAAATTGGCAAAACAGAAAGCTTTGTTATTGAATTATTCATAAAATCCTTCCGATTAGCATTCTACCTCAAGTTGTCAAAAACAACACGGAAATGAATTCTGCACGTCATGTTTGCCGTATTTAATGTCCAATCTGTTTGTCTACTGCCAATATTAATGTGACGAATTTATTGAAATTGATTAAAACAGCATTTTGCTGTCATTTGTCATGACGACTCTCCGATAGGGTTCGATCCCCGGGCAGCACAAACATTTGTGCATACATATTTAAAAGAATCTAAGCTTGATGGAGTATTGATTCATGTGTTTTTTTTTATTCTTAATGTACCTATATAGCGAAAAAAAAAAGTAAAAATCATTGTATTTATTTGATTTATAATACTGATTTTGGTCAGTCCCATTTGAAATCGGCCTTCGGTATTTACATACTAGAAATACCTAATATGTACCTGAGGTAGATTTCATTGTACTCTTAAAATCACACACGATCCGATTAGTTGAGACAGGTGATGGGTACCTACATCTAAAGAGGAAATTCTGATTACGTAGAATTTTATGAGCCTATATTTGAATAAATGGAGATGTCGAAAGTTCCCAGGAGCCCCGTACTCTTGTAAGAAAAATAAATCGATGAACGTCAATTTGCCATTACGTACACACGGAAAAAAAATGTTGCTGGCGAGTATCGAGAATCACTTTTATTTTATCACGGAAATAATATGTTTTGATGATTCTTTGTTTTACTTTTGGTAACATTTTTATACAATATCAATCTATTCTAACTGGTTTATTTTCAATTGTTAACAAATTATAATTTCAAACAAACTACATTAATAGTAAAAAGAGTAATATACACCACATATAAAAAATACCATAGTGCAGTTACTAATTTGTAGCGTAAAGTTTAAAAGGTATGTTATAGTATTCATTAATTTTACTGTCTGCATCACCCTTATGCTTTAAGCTAAAGTGCAAGAAAGAAATAAATACCTTAGTTTCTTGTGGAATCTAAACTATTCCGTTATGAACATTTCACAAAAGACGATTATGAAAACAGGCTGCATACCGATATGCTGACAATCAGATGCACTTGTGGTTTTTGATCCTTAACAGCTTCACCGGCATGTGGCAAGCGCATATGGTTCTTAGCCTAAAAAACGAAAAATGTGATGTGATAAAGTATAGAGAAAATGGCTGGCCATAATGACGTAGAGCCAAATATTACTAATAAAAAGACTCGTATTGAAAAGCTAAAGGCATGGACGTATTAATAGAACCCAGGCTACAACGTCAACGTTTCTCTAACAATGCATCTAATAAGCCAAAATGAACCTTCCATAAGCAAGCATTGTAACCTACTAATAGCCCATTAAACGTGAAACCTGCCGCCAGCGCTGGTTTACTTAAAAATATCACTTTATTCATATTACGCTGCTAAATTAAGATACGTATCACTTTACGTTAAAAGGTAAATTGTTGACCTGTTGTTTAGCTACTCTCGTCTGTGTTGGTCTTGTAGGCAATGAAGTTCATGATTTTGATCCCCATGGACATTACATAGTGCCATGACATGTAGTATTTCAATCTTTTTTGCAATATGGTCTGGACTACGAAGAGACTTTAACATGGCGGCTAACGTTTTGCTTGGAACTAATTCAGGAGGAGGGGATTCCGTTAAGTAACGGATATTAGGGTGATGATGATAAGTAAAAACAAAGCTATTTTGTTTTGAAAAGTGTAATACCTTTTTGCTTTTTTATACTTATTTAAAATAATATAATTATATACCTACGTTTTTATGTTACACAATTTGAATGCCTTACACTTATATCATCAATATATACGAGCAACAAAAAATTGAACGTTCTTATAAAAAGTACAGCACTAATCGAAACCTTGACCGTATACAAGGTTCAGTTTTCTTCTTTCCAAAAATTTTGCTTCACATAAGATAAATCAAGAATTGTAAGTTCGTACCGTAGCAACAGGAATTTTGCCAGATGTAGTAGCGCGCTAATTCTAGATCTATGAGTTTAACAGATAAAGCAAAGGTAATAATTCAGCTAATATATGTGTCTATGCCTTACACTACTACTCGTACACTACTATCACCAATCATCATCATCATATTATCAGCCAGATGATGACTATACTCTGCGCAGCTAATGTATTTTTTTATGTTACAAAGTGTACAGGACGGTTAGGACACTCACATGATGGTAATTGATATGCCTGACTATGACAGAGCGGCATTAAATGAGATCGACAATTGATAGACATTAATTATTCTCCATCAATGCCGCACCTATAACCCGAGACAACAGATATTAGGTCTCTTTAACCGGTAATTTTACTAGCTACAGTACCTCATCCCGAAACAAAGAGTGTTATATTACGAGACAATATCATACATTTGCGCTAGTACCTACCGAAACGACTCAGTACCGAGTCTAGCTAGTGAACCTATGGATATTATAGATGATTCCGAGGTAACTATCGATACAGGCAATTCTACATATTCTTGCACCCCTCACCCTAATACCTTTGTATGTGTCGCATGGAGCATGAACGATATCCATGTCAACTTAATAACATTAAGGATGTTTTCGGAATTAAAGGTTGTCACAACCAATCCTCGTAAACGGTTGTCTGGTCAGATTTATTCTAGCTGCCAGTAGATTTCGGAGAATTAATATCGGAATGATGACCATTTTGGAAAGATACTTTGGAGATAAGTAAATAAAATAAGTAAATAAGCTCTGTAGAGTTCAAACAACAAGTTGCAATGTTCAGGTGATAGCTTGCGTATTCTTTATTTTTGTTTCATTAATTATGTATTTATGTAAGTTTTGTTAATTTTGTCAGTGTAGTAGAAGAAAACCAATTTCATGTGGAAAATCAGTAGGTAACACAGTTAAACTTTTTATAAACTGATATATTTTACGTGTGTTTTTAAACACTTTGTCGAGCACATTGCTATATAAGTAGGTACACCTGTTTAGGAAAAAAATATATTAGGGTACGAATACTTTATTTCATAAATTACTGGTACTTACCAATACCTAACCAGTTAGTGAATAGAACCAACCAAACGTAGCACAAAGTTTTGATTGCAAGGCGTAACTTTGTAACCATAGCCGACGAAGACAATAAATATAAAGTTGGTGGAGATTCTAATTTCATCGTCACTTGTATTATAAAGGAAACTAATTAAAGTCGACTCTTTGTGTGAATTTTAAATGAGAGCAAGGTTTTCTGTTAACCGTCAGTAAACTCCGTTTGGATTTATCTCGCGCCACTTGGAGTGAAGGAATAAAATCCGGGGCCGCGATGTTGGCGAGCCTGTTCGCGATAGGATGCCTGGAATCCAGCATCGTCCGGATTATTCCCGTTATCTTCTAGGTTATAGAGGTTTTTGCTATTTGTAGAGTTTGAAGTAGTTAAATTTTTTCATAATTTACAACTATGAATAAAATTCAAGTAACTACTTCATACTCTTTTTAATAATAAAGGAGTCGATAGCTTATAATATAGACAAAAAGTATCAAGCAACTATACTTAATTTCTATTATTAGTATTTCGAGTACGAATTAGTTATATAACACTAATGTTTGATCTTAGAAAGATTCCCTTTACAAAGATAATTGTATAGTTCTAGTGGAATACATAACACTGTGTATAAATACATACTACTGTGGAATACATAATCTTCCCGTCACAAGTTAATATTGTTAGCATTATTTTTATTAGCATTGCGGTATTGTTTTAAGTGACACATGATACGTTTGTTAAAATTTATGAAGCTACGAATAATTGTTCGTAAAAGGGCATGTAATATTCCGATATCTTGGTCGTGGTTTGGTAACCGTAGTAGCACTTGAGTTCCAACGCTTTGAAATTTCACTTCTTTACGGCCAACGCACATTGGAGATTCGTTACATTTGGTATTTGAATTGAAATAGCAGACTTACACTGATACTGCCTGAAAGCCTATAGGTTTTTAATATTATTATATTATACACGCGAGTACAAAGTCCTCAAAAGAACAAAAAGTACTCAGTACACGCCTGATATTAGGTTCCATTTTAGATTTTTATGTCACTAGGTATATTGTTAGTAAAGCTATCATCTGTTGAACACGAGCTTTTATTTTCATCATCTGTCAATGTCGTATAAAACTCTATTAAAGGTAATATTTCCAGACAATCACACACTTTTCACACCAGTCACCACAACAAACAACAAAATTTTAATATGGGAACGAATATTTTGATGTAGCTCAAGTTCCTACTTTCATTTTATAATCTCACACCGTAGATCCAATCAATGCCTCATACAAATTACACATAGACAAGACGCATACTTATACAAATTTTGTACTGCACAAGTTCACATGATTTTAAGCCTTGACTACCATACGCTACATATGTGAGTAACGTTTAATCGCTAAAGACCATTCCAAAAAAATTTACTGAATATTTTTACAATCTATGACTGAATATAAGAAAGTAATAAATAAGTAAATGAATTATGTATTTTTTTCGGACAAATACTAATTTAATACAAACTGTAGATAAGAAAGAATGAATTAAATCACAGCTTATATCTATTTTGTATCGTAAATACGAAATTCCGTTTCATGCTCCCCTCAGAGGAACACGTTTTGAGTTCACTCCTTTGTTTTTTTATTACGTGTTTCCGCGAGTGTGACCACAGACAAAGAAAATGTATATCTAAGCCGAGGAGTGCATGTGACATGGGAGGCGACAGATTGCACTCAACAGGAGCGCGGAGCAGCGCTTGGATATATCAGGACTGAATGTGTTGTATTGTTACCTAATGAGTCCACTGTCTGTACTTCGTAGACAATCTGACAATGATACCCATGAAAAACTGTTCTGTAAAAAACTAGCCAAGTCTCGATGGAGCTGCTTGTTTATCTCTAAAAAGAAATGAAATGTAGACAAAATTGTGCCAAGGTTCCTAAAATTTCTTTATTTTTATATTTAACGTTGGGTAATATCGTAGACTATGTTTTTGTTGTTCGAAGTATCGTAGACTTATATCATTAGTCGAATTGAAGAGAAAGCTTAAGAGTGGTGGTGGAAATAGGTACCGGATACTCTTAGGTACAAATAATAAACCCGCGAACAGGTAATAAATTCAGTTAAGATTTTTAAAATAACTTATATATGACGTTTCAAAACTATCTTTTAAATTTTTAATAGAATAAATCTATTTTTGAATTTGAGTTTATCATTCCACCGTCGTTTTACCGTGGAAGAGGTACATCTTTGAAAAAGAGAATACCCAAAATCCTCCTTAAGTTCGCTCCTACGCGCCTGAAGGACATCTCGAACCCGAGTTTCTTAACTTCAAAGGTATCATCTATGCATTTTCTGAAAGTCAATCAATAAAAATTAACTATTGAGTGACTTTGACGGAGGAAATTTTAGGTTAAGACAAAAATTACTTTAACTCAAAATACAGATATAACTATTGCGAGAGAAAACCGAAATACACAAGTCCACACCAATGTCTAAAGTTCTCAGCCGTGACACAGCCAATGAAAGGAATGCAATCAGTCCGTAGAGCAGTCCGAGATCCTTTCAAACAACAGATTCTACACCAAAGTCAATTAAAGCGAAAGAACGCTATTTGCGAGGAACTTTTAACAGGAACTAATTAAGTGAAAGTAGGTACTCTTTTGGAGGGTAATGATAACTCGTTATTATCCATTTCTGTTTGGCATTTAATAAATTTATTTGTGAAGGTATGCTTATGTTTCTTAATCCTTGAATTACACAAAGCCTTTAATTACTTTCTGAAATTATCATTCGTTTTTAAAATGTACATGGGGGCAAATATCTCGTCATGATGCTAAATGGAAATTGTTTTTATGTTACATAGTGTACAGTACGCTCAAGTGATACGCTTGACCATGACCGACGGCATTGATTGTGACCAAAAACTAACAGTTATCATTCCCATAAATGCTTCACAGTGCGCGACACCGAGACGACAGCTTTAGGTCTCTTATACCGACGATACATGTTCTTATTTTTAATCATTCAATTACCGCTAGCAGCGTGTCCGTGGAAACTCGGACATATACAGCCTATGTTATTTCTAATATTTACCGCCATTAATGTAAACAAGGTTACATTAATGACGGTTATGCAATATCTAAGTGAATCCGTAAAATGTAACCTGTATTAAAATTTGTAGAATACAGTTATTGCAGTTAGGCGTTCAATAGTACATTTTATATTAGTGTGTCTATTTCTAAGACGATTAAGTATTTGGTTTGAGTTTAGCTCTTGCTTTTGAATCCGGCTCATTTTTATCCCGTTTGAGACATTTTTTTGTGAATTTCATGTGAATTTTTATTACAGCAAATTGTATTTATGTCGACAGTGTCCATAACATTATTTTCCTAAACGAGTAGAATGTAAGCAAGATTTGAAATGTTAGAATGATATGACTTTACTTTTGCAAAGTTAATCTAAAGTTAAATTTTGTTAAGTTATCCTTTTGTTATGAACTGTTTTGGCTCCGTTTCTTCAATGAAATAGGGGTAAACGGGCATACAGCTCACCTGATGGTGTATGATACTATTATGAGCCAATGATGTAGAATATCATTGATTATGACCGGCAAAAAACGCAATTTAGGTATTCCTCATTTTTCATTCAATGGTCCAAATTTAAGGCCTTAAATAACGGTCATGTAAAGTATCTACGTGAATGGCATATACTTGTAACTCTACAATAGCCTCGACCGCATTCAAGCAACGATGACCAAGCGTTCTAATTTGCATCACAGCGACTATGTGAAGTTTGCAACCAGGGCTCTGACCAAGTTCCGGCCTTGTCAACTATCGGTGAATACTTGTTCCACACTATATGTAGAGCGGGTTTCAATCCAAACTTCAGTCCAATACACCCTTGTATGCAAATATAGATGCAGCTAGGGTGCATAAATCAATCTGCATACTTACGTCAGCTGCTTCAATATTTTTTTCTATCCGTTCTCTTGTGAAATTGCAAAAGCCATCTGCGTTTTCAAACTATAAAAAAACAACGATGCAATCTCGAATGTGTAATAATCAAGTTTGCCCTTTATGTGTAATTTATTCCACTTCCGTATGTGTATTTTTAATAAACGGAGCTATAATACTATGTTGTCTGGGCATCTCTGTCACCGGGCTCTATTTCAACATCATAACTATAATCTAGTCCTTCAATATACATCATAATTTAAATACATATTATAATATACATATATAAGTTAAAGTAAAAATTATATATTATATAACAAATTGTAAAGAAATATATATATAAACACCGAGATAAACACATATAGATAAATTAAATTGTATTTTCAGAAACCAGCCTCCTCCTCTAGCCTACATTGTTGCTGTGCCCGACAGGGTTAATTAGGTCCTTTATTATTTGTAAGTCCACCGTGTAAATACTATGGAATGTAATAAAAAATGGAGTATTGAGTAATTATTCTAGCCATGGTAGCCACACACAGCATAGCCATAGTGGCCCTCCGAAGTACGATATCATTTCTCTTTTCAGACAATCGGGTGATTCAGCCTAACCTAACCAAGGTCCGAATCTCACCCACGATCTTCGTATCACAAACCAATCTAGAATCATCGCTGAGAGCACTAGACTACGTAGACTGCTAAATAAGAAATTACAATGTAAAAACAATCACTGTATCTACAATAAAATTAACATAATTAATATGAAATTCAATTTCATACACCTAAAAAATTGCCTTGCCCCGCTAAATATAAATTATTTGTACCAAAAGGTTTTAAAACTAATTTAGGACACTTTTCAGCCATAAATCGTGAGCAAAATTATTATAAAAAATATCTTAGGAGGGAATTGTGGATATATTTGGTGAATACAGTGCTTTCCTCAAATCAATTGCTTATTTGCATCAAGGTACATTGTAATTTGATTTCTGGTTTTTACCTAAATTATGTTATTTTGTGTCCATAGCTATATATTTGTTTTTTATATTTTATGCGCAAGTTTTGTCTGTGAAAGCCGTGGCAGCCTATAATTAAGGCATCACTTAATCATGTATTCATGTGTGTCTAATACTGTAATTGAATTTACTAAGTGTATGTTCTTGTTGGTTGTCCAATAAATAAATAAATGAAAAAAAAATTAAGTAATAAAAATCGTATGGATGTGATATACCTATCTATCTCATGTTGTTCTAGTAGCACTCAACATTATAAAAGCAAACTATTGTGTTGTGCGAATGATTTTAATATTAAACTTGTTTGTTAGATATGTTCACAACAACATCATCATCTTGATTTGCAGACCATAACTGTTAAGTGTCTTATTAATCCAAAAAAAATTGTTTGATATCTTCTATCTATCTAGCCTTTTCTGCAGCTAATTGCACGTATTTTGATTTAATTTTCGACGGGACACAGAAGACAGTGTCTACGTGCTTGAAATGCAAGTAATTTCGCTAATATTATCTAACTACTTAGGGCGGGCGACGTGTGACGTGACTTATACTCTTAGAATATCAATAATAGTATATATTTACTCTGAACTTATACTAAACAATCTCATAATATATATTATCAGTAGGTACTATTATAGTATAATTGATTGTAATATTTATTCTTGACTTTCTTGATAACAAAATATAATTGTAATCGTTTATTTTAGAAATATTTATAATTATACATCTTAAGTGATTTATGTAATAACTTTTATAGACATAGAGGTGTAATAACAAAATTTTCAAATAATATGATGCTATGTGGAAAGGCCTATTCCTGCAGTGTGACAATAAAGGCTAATGATGATAATTAAGGTGTTAAAATAAAATAATTTACAAATTAATTCGGCTTAGAACGCCTTACGGAAAAACTAACGAACTTTGCACGATATTTAAACGTCATATAAAATACGTCTAATTTGTTAACGTCCCAAAAGCAATCGTATTTAGTCTGAAACTTCTGTTTTGTAAGTAAAATGGAACGAAGAGCTCTTCTCGCGCCATCTATTGATGCAAGGCTAAAACATCCTATTGCAAGTCTCTCGTAACTAGCTTCATGACTCTACGCAATTGGCTCTAAAAAGTAATCCTACTGATCGGCTGTTTCTATTGGCTTGTTATGAAGGATAATAAAGTTGAACCAATACCAAAATTGGAACAACCACGTAAACGAAAACAGACTTCAAGTACGAAAACAAGTTTCGATCATCTGTCATACTAGTGACTGTACAACTACAATCAGTGTATCCGCCTCAAATTAATTGTTTTACAGTGTACAAAGTAAGTAATTTCACGAGATAACTATGGAATATATGTATTTATTTATTTAGTATCATAGTTTATGAAATACCTTTACGTTTATAAGTGTTTTCTTTAGACCCTGCCTTTTGAAATTGACGTCATTGAATTCCATCGCAAACGTTAAATTCTTGAATTTTCTGCGTGTCTTACAATACTTTAAGAACTGTAACTCGTCTTTAGCTGATATTTACATTAAACAACCCTTTTTTATTTGTACACGCAATGGTTTTTCTTAGAACATCATGGTATTTTCTTTACATAGTCTATTCTGTTTTTGCTTGACAATGATATTAGCAATATTTATCTAGTTCATGTTATTGTTCTTTGACAAAAGCAAGCTATTTACTAAGGCAGTGTGCTGATTTCTAAATTATCAATAGGCAACAAACAATGAGTATGAGCACATTTTGTCAATTACCAAGTATGCTTAATTGAGGACTATTAGAGATATGTGTCAACTTGTCGCGATTGACTGACACCCTAAAATGAGCCTTAAGATAGCATCGCGGATAGCGTACAGAGTTTTATCACTTATGTGTATGCGCCTAACTTTTCTAGATAACAGAGATAAGATAATTATGTAGTAGAGTCACAATCTGTCTTATAATGTATAGTTTGTATTATAATCTGTTTTATTTTGTTGTAGGTAACAGGGTCCAAGATGGCCCAAGTGCAAGCATTATATGACTTCACCGTGAGAGTGGTACTACGAGATGTCAATCACAACTGGAGAAATATTAACACTTTTAAACACTGAAATTGGTGAAGGTTGGTGGGAGGGAAGAAATTCTAAAGGTGAAACTGGCCTGTTCCCAGCTGCATATGTAAGAAAACTTACTCCTGAAGACTCAGTCCATGGAAAGACTGCACCGGCTGCTCCTAGGTATGACCAAGCTGCTGATGAATGGGGTGATCAACAATATAGTGCAGGTGACAACCATTACCAGCGTGGAGCGTCCCAAGAAGATGGCTGGGACGATGATTGGGATGATGACACATATTCTGAAATAGGACCAGCACAACAGAAGGCACAACAAAATCAGCAGGCGCCGCCTTACTCCTTTACCTGGAATGCCGATTAGTGATTACAACCAACACAATGATGACACAGCTTCCAATTTCGGATCAACTGTAGGGACAGTAAGAAAAAATAAATTTGCACCATCTTCTAAAGTAAGCGGAGAGAGCTAATTTCTTGCCACATAATGTTGAGGTGCCTGATTCTGAAAAGGTTTACATCATTCAAGATGAAGATGGATACATATGGGCACCTATAACGCAGCCTTATTCTGTAACTGTGGCATCTCCAAAGAAGGAATCTAAATTTAAAGGAATCAAGAGCTTTATAGCATATCAATTAACACCCTCATTTAATAACATACAAGTATCTAGGAGATACAAACATTTTGATTGGTTGCATGAACGATTACAGGAAAAATTTACACTCATTCCAATCCCACCTCTGCCAGACAAACAAATCTCTGGAAGATATGACGAGCAACTAATTGAACGAAGAAGAGTTCAACTACAAGAATTTGTGGACTGGATGTGTAGACATCCAGTTCTATCAAAAAGTGAAGTTTGGCAACACTTCCTAACTTGCACTGATGAGAAAAGGTGGAAAGCTGGGAAGAGGCAAGCTGAAAGGGATACACTGCTAGGCCTTAATTATTGTATATCATTAGTTGTACCTGAAAAAGCTTTATTACAATCACAAGTGGACCACATCATTGAACAATGTCATACATTCATAAGCAGTATGGACACATCAGTGAAATCAGTGTCTAACATGTGTATCGTGCAAACAAAGAGATTCCAGGGACCCTACAAAACAGACTGCCAAAAAGTGGGTGAAGCCTTTTTCAATCTAGGAAATGCTCTCAGTTTGGATGAAGGTACTATAGTGTCCACATCCAAACTTACATCAGCTATAAAAATGACAGGTGGAGCCTATATCGAAATTGGGAGGATGTATGATGAGCAACCTAAATATGACTGGGAGCCACTCGGTGATAAGTTCCATTTATACAAGGGTATCGTAGGCAGCTTCCCCGACGCCATAGGCAATCATAAAGGGGCTGTTCAGAAGAAACGTGAATGTGAACGACTAACAGCTGAACATAAGATGGAAGTTGCGCAGCTAAATGAAGTACTGCGACGAACTGATGCTATCTCCTATGCCCTTCTTGCTGAAATTAACCATTTCAAAGCTGAGAGAACAGCAGATTTGAAAGCAACAATGCAAAAGTTCTTAAGGCAGCAAATCACTTTCTATAAAAGTATTGTAGACAAACTCGAAACAACGCTAAGGCTTTACGATGAATAGCTAGGATACTTTGACTGAGGCATATTGGAATTAAATTAAAATCATTAAGGAATCCATGAAAATGTCTCAGTAGTTCAGTATTGATGTCTATATATTCTTAATTATTCTCTATCTATCTATTTCATTGTAATCCAAAGGATTAATTGTATAACTTTGATATGGTGTAGAATATTAATGTATTTTATTGTGATGAAATCATGGACTGAATGTAAAGTGATGTTTACTACCTACACATTCTGTTAATTTTATACAAACAAATATGCTGTGTATATATTTTTTGCATTGGAGACTATCTTCATGGATTATTTTTTCTATTATATATACATTTTGAAATTTGTACTAATAGTTAATCAATTATTTTGACATTATGTTGTCTAATTTTAGAATAAACTTTGTACTATATTCCTTTTTATAAGATATTTTATAGGCTCTTCTAATTAAATAAATAATGTAATTCGTTAAACATCCTTTTATTTAATTAGTCATTTGGTAATTTAACTCCTGACAAAGAAACCTTGCATTTCCATGAATCCAATCACTAAAGCTATTTAGTAAGTATCTTAAGCAGATGTTCTATAACCAGTAATCCCCTAATACTGACAGTGTAATTTAATATGTTTTCCATTGCAGGTCAAACATGACAAAGTTGAGGTGAAACCTGGCCAACCTTGTTCAGCCTAGAAGTCTGACACAAAAATGGCAGAAGAGAAGAAGAAAGATGCAAATGCACTTTTAGGAAAAAAGAAAAAAATTAAACCAAGAAAATCAAGAGACGCAGACTGTTGCAGCGTCAACTTTTTGAAATGTGTCCTTCATATCTTCAATGTGGTGTTTTTGGTAAGCACAACTTTTTTACTATTGTGTGTTGCAGTTGTAGCAAAGAGAACCTATCAGCAAATTGTGCCTCCATTCTCTTATCTGTAGTGGGAGAAATAGTTGGGAGGGCATTGCTGCTTGCCTTGAAAACATCATACAGGATGCCATCAGTACAGAATCATGAAAATAACCTTTTAAACGCCAATATTTCAGGCACAATGTAGAATTATTTCTGTTGGATATATTCAATTGCGATGATTAAGGGGATGGGTATGCCCGGATCCACACACGACAGAAAACCTGTCCAAAGAAAGGTCTACTACAAAGGTACTAGGAAGGCCTAGTAAGGTTTTTGGACAGGTTTTCTGTCTTTCTTCGTGAAATGTTTTTGTTGCAGTTTCTTACGGTGTGAGAATGTAGGTAGATATTTATTTATTTTTGAGAGTGTCTTTGACTCATCTGTGTGGACTGTTGTTCTCCGATCTGGAGGGTGTAGGTTCAAATCCCACCAGAAACCAATGTCTTAACGAAATTTATCCGACGCTACGGAGGTGTTTCCTCCACCGTAAGAGCAACGGATAAATCGTAAGGAAACCTACGCAGCTTACGCAGAAATTCAAACGTTGTGCGTGAAGTTGGCTTATCCGCACTGGGCCCGCGTAGACTACTAAGGCCTATACGCCCTATACAGGTAGGCGCCTGCTCCTCAGTGGGGACGTATAAAACGAGCTGATGATGATTAAGCCATTTCCTCAGTTTGCAGGCGTAGGTGTGATGAGCGTGGGAGCGTGGACGGTAGCGTCTCGGCATAGGTTCGTGGCGTTACTCCCAACCCCGACGTATCCAGCCATCGCTTACCTACTCATCATTGGCGGTGGGCTGGGCGTTCCGCTGTGTGCACTAGGCTGCTGCGGACTCAAGACTGAGAATAGAACCAGTTTGTTATGCGTGAGTATTTCATATTCGGAATCTGTTACGTATACCTATATGAGAGTTAAGAAGAAAATGCTTGAAAAATGTAATATCAGATGCATGAAAAATCAGATTGAACAGTTTTTTGGCAGGTACCTGATGTAAAAAGGAAAAACTGTACTTTTATTTTAGAAAAATATTTCTTATTTTGGAAAATAAAGTGATGTGACTGATGTGTTACCACGCAGCGCGTTGTTTACGTCGCGTGAGCTGCGTGCTATGTTTGACTGCGGGAGAATATCATAAAGCGCGGTTAATACCGTGTGGCACCATAATTATATACTGATGACCATCTGTATTGTTTTATGACAAAAAGTATTAAAGGTCTGTCGCTTGAAAATCTAATACTGACGTCATAGTGTTATAATGTCATATAAAATTTATGGAGACTGACAAAAAACTCAGTTTTTCTTTCAGTCAACAAACTCAGTGTTATCTACATGCACTTTACTGTTAACCTGTTGTTATTGCTGTCATTAACATTTGACCGCCAGGAGAAACACAATAGAAAATCAATTAGCTCATTTGGATATATCCATCTTCGGTTGTTAAATGAACCATATACCCATCTTAACGACCCATATGGTGTAATCGTTGAGTAGTCGGCTGTTACACCAAGGGTTTCGGGTTCGATCCCCGGACACAAACATTTGTGTGCATGAACATGTCTGTTTGACATGGTCTGGGTGTTTTCTACGTATAATATGTATGTATTTACAAAAAAAGTATATAATTAAGTTTATCCGTTGTTTGTATCCATATTACAGGCTAAAGCTTAAATTGTGGCTAGATGGCGCTGTGTGAATGTTAGTTATACCTTAGTTGATTCTGGAAATCGTTACTCAAGTGCATAACAAACTTATCTCTGTAATCATTCAATGCATAAGATAAGATAAAATTAAATGCAATTAAAAAACTACTTATTGAAAATACCCATTCCAAAAACGAAATCATTGGACGAAATCCACGTTGGAAAAGTAACCAATGTTGAAAGATTTTTTTTATAAAAATGAGCAAACTGCTGTTAAATGATACTGCCAACCATAGATACTTCAAATGCGCAACAAGTCCGTTGCCAACCTTTAAAAAAGGAATTCCAGGAGGTGGGAAGGAGATTTTGGGCATTCAGTTGATTCGGTAACATTACCAACTGCGAAACACAACTCGTAGCGTTGTTCCACACTTGTCTTCTGTATAGCCGTGGTGTCACAACGTGGAGCTGGTCTGAACGTAATTATTGCGACGTATACAGGGTTAAATCGAGCACATTGGCATTTTTAGAATAATAATCTACTCGTGATTTAAAGTACATCCACAAAAAGAGGCAAATCTTTTGATACAAAAATCTAATATGTTTAAACAGTTTACGATAGATCAATATATAAATAGAAATTTTTTGACTAAAACATACTAATAATTTTCAATTAAATATGGGGTTAGGCGGTTTCACAGCGCGCCTTGTAGAGGGCACCATTGGCGCGGTGGGGCGCCCGGGCTGTATAAAGTAGTACGAACTTTAATCAATTATCAAAGTAATCAATGCAATGCGATAATATATTTAAATATCATTTATTAATCTATATGGTGTTAGGTTCCCCATAAAACATTCCATAATACGAGTACAATAATAGGTCGAATGGATGCCAATGAAAATGTTAGTTAACTTTTAACTATTTGGTACGAATTGTGAGTTATGAAATGGTGATATTACCATGTAAGGGTTTTTTTTTTAATTATAATTTAGCAAATAAGTCGCCTGAAAAACAGGTTTACCTAGTTCAGGCAAATGTGAATTATGTCGACCTATGTTAAATTTGAGCTTGTCATGTACATTTATTGGTTTTAAATTAAATAATATTTGATATTTTAATAATTTAAAAATTACCCTGTATATTCATACATTTCAATCATAGGATATTACTTCTTAATACTCCCTCATTGGGCCCGCGTGGTGGCTTCTGGCCCAATCTCAATGCTGATCGCAATCTCTGAGAAGGCCTGCTTCCTCCAACAGGTATAGGCCGTTGATGATGATATCATTACCAATTATGTAGTATATATACAAAATATCATTGATCATTACAAAATGGTATGCATATACGTTTATTACAGAAATATCAGAAAAAATTAACTCGTATTTGTATAAATGTGTGACCATTAATTTTTGAAAAATGCAACCTACAAACTCAAACCGTAATAGTTTTCTATTAACTACATTTTGCCGCATTGAATTCCCACTTTTGCACTAAAAATACCTAAAAAAAATACATGTCGACCTTGTATTTTCGTTCTTATGGTTTTACATATTGCATATATTTTTCTTAGGTGTAATGAATAACATTGGCCCGCATGTTTTTATTCATACAATTCCAAAGGAAATATATGTATAAGTAGGTGCAGTGTGAGTCATACAGCCGAATTAACATGAACAACTCGTGTTTTACAAGGCCAATATCAGTTATCGTTACAACCGATGCATTGAGAGGTAAATTTAATTCTTACCATTTGATTTCTTAACCTTTATGTACTGATTCCAATTTATGCAAGTTCTATGGGTACTAAGCAATGGATAAACATGCTTCTGTACTTTTTCAATATGTAGATAAATTCATATTGTACATAGAAAACACCTTGAGCAATACAAACAGACAAGATCATGCATATATAGAGCATCGATGGTTCAGTTGTGGGGACTGTTGCCTTCCTATCTGGAGGGTGCAGGTTCAAATCCCGCCACCTACCAATGTATTTTAATTTTTTTGAAATTATATATACTTTCATCCGACGCTCTTACGGTGATGGAAAAAATCGTGAAGAAACCGGAACCGGAAGAAACAGGCATGCGCGCCTGCGAAGCCATTCAAGGGTGTGGACGACTAGGCCTATACGGGTAGGCTCGAGAAAATTAATAAATTAATAAAAATGAATTCCAGTACACATATTTCCTGCTAATCACGTTCATACTGGAGGCGGGCGCTGGCGGGCTGGCGTACTACTACGAGGTGGCCGTGGAGGACGAGCTGCGGGCAGAGCTCAACAACACTTTCCTGTCGAACTACGCGCTCGATACCACCATCACTGATGCCGTCGACCGCATGCAGACTGAGGTTGGTGTTTCACCTTATTAACGGTTTGAAAATAATAATAATAATAGAACTTTATTGACATTGAACAATACACGTTATAACAAGTATATCATTAATTATCATTGTAGGTGCATTCACAATTTGCAAAGTTCAGCCACTAAAACTATGGAGTTCTATATTTTTGTAATGCCCTTGAACAGCAATCTCAAATGGTAAAAATCTTCAAAAATTGCGTTACATAATACTTGAACGCTCTCTAAATGGCTAAAGATTTGTATCGTAACTCACTGCACGGGCTCAGTGCGAATTGGAAGCTGTTATGAGGCTGTAACTGGCAAAAATTTTCATGCAGAATAAACGCGATGACCAGGGATGAAAATTACTTGGCACCAAGTAATTTTCATCCCACCCAACAAAAGGCTGTTTACGTTTCTAACATTTGACTGCAACGTGCGAATCGTTTCGTTCATTTTAACATATTCTAACAGCCTCTTTTGGAACCAATCCTTTTGCGTCCCTCGCCATTGTGGATGTTAACGAATACTATCCTTAGATATTAAATATGTACGTCGTTATTTCACAATTTTATAGTTGAAGACCTTTATTATGATATAGTCCTAACCTGTATTTTACCAAACATTTTGCAACGTCACAGATGGTGAGGCGGTTAATGATTTTTGTATGTATATAGGTACATATAAGAAAGTACTTCAAAGTTACCTTACAGACAATTATTTCAAACGTCTTTAACAAAATTTATTACTGCATTTGTTTAGTAAAGAAAATACAAAGTATTTTTTTTATTATTAAATCGTCCGGTAGATGTGTATCAGGAGGACTATAATTTAAATGCTTCATCTCAATTAATGTGACATTGACATAATGTGACCCCTGTCAATTACGAACAAATAATGTCAGATGACGTAATGTAAGGTCTTTTCATTTCACCTGTATAATTTATTTCTGCTCAGTGCTAAGGAACAGTAATGTTCGTACCGACTTATAGATATGTGGGTTACTTAAGTTATTCCTTATATAATTTTATTAAGAACTGACTGCGCCAAAGACCTGCGTTAACTAACCTTATGAAAACTATTGGTGGTATTAATTTAAAAAATAAACTTTATTATTACTATTTACAAATGGTTTCCCTTGAAATAAAAACAGCAGGCCCAGAATGGATTTTCTTAGTACATAAACCAGATGTTTATGAAGAACTTTTATCATCCAATATTTTTTTGTTTATGTTAAGCCTAATAAATCTTACATTGTTCCTAAAACAATATCAAAGTAAATATTTTATTAATCTTCATTTGACTTTTCATTATTTTATTAATGTCAAACCGAAAAAACCTTACGAACATCTTATCAAGATCCAAAATCAGAAATGATTTTAAAATATAAACATAAATATTTACTAGGTGGTAGTCTCGATACTGAGTCATCTAGGTAGGTACCACCGCAGTGCTGTCTCTATACTGCCGTGAAACAGAAGTGTTATGCACTTTAGTGTTTCAGGATGAGGGCACTGTAGCTAGTGAAATTGCCGGGTATAAGATACCTAACATCTGTGCTCTGTAGTCGGGCGCAGTACGGCGTTGATGAAGAATAATAACTATCAGTTGTTCGTCTCCTTCTATGCCGCTCTGTCATTACTTACCATCAGGTGAGCGTTTCGGCCATCCTGTACTGTATAAAATAAATATAAATTAATAAATATCCACCTACATTCACACAGCGCCCTCTAGCCCAAAGTTAAGCGTAAAGCCTGTATTATGGGTACTAAACAACGGATGAACACCAAGACCATTACAAAAACACAAATGTTTGTACTGCCCGGGAATCGAACCCGGAACACTTGGTGTCGCAGCCAACGTCTCAACCGGAACACCAAATATGTCGTCGAATAAATCTCACATTCTTCCTTACAAGTAACAACACCAAAGTAAAGGTTTTTATTGATCTTTATTTGACTTTTTATTAATGACAAACCAATAAAACCTTACTAACCTATCAAGATCCAAACGGAATTATTTATAAAATATAAACATAATATTCCAGTTCAAATGTTGCGGTG